>JAODLD010000044.1:18847414-18857755 GCA_026781065.1 Mormyrops boulengeri | reverse complement strand
AACAAGGATTAGCTGAAAACATTAAGGGGACATATTTAAATCTGATGTGAAGCTGAGCCGACACAATGATTAAAAGAGGTCACACACAGGCCGTCTCATGTTACTCGTTGTTGTCTAATGGATTGTTTTTCCGTCTCCTTCTGATGAATAGCAGCAGGCAAGTCTAAATATGACGAGTGATGCAATGCTCCCGCTGAACAGAGCTCAGGTGTGAAGTTCAAAGACAGACCTGATTGGCTGGCTTCTGGGTAAATATTTAGACAGTGAGCATTTCAACTGGACCTTGCAGCAACAGAGCGGTATTCCACAAAGCAGAATTTCCCAGTTAGCTGGGGTAATGTGAAAACTGTCCAATAGAAAGAGAGATAAGTCACATTCCTATTGGTGAATCCTTACATTTGGCTTAAGTTATCTGGCTAATGAAAAAAATCCTGCTTTGTGGAATACCCTCCTGGTCAAGTGCGACTGAGGGGATATATTTTGTCATAGGCATTATGAGATGTTTCAGACCTGTCACTTGGCAATTCATTGGGATCATTCCTAAGTTATATCAAACACCTTGCAGCCCAATTACAAACTAGAACATTCTATTATGAAACTGTCATCGTCTTTTACTCCCAAGAGGCTAATGAAAAATGCGAAAGTTAGTCACGATCGCAAATCTTTGTTATGACTTTCCTATAACTGTGTTATGACTCAGTATTTGACTTTGACAGATCACATGTGAGCGAGGAACTGTAGTTTTAAGTTCCACAGTCCAGAGATAAGGAATGAAAACACAGCATCAGATCGCCCTTGAACGCGAAACAGCAAGATCTGCACAGAACGGCACATTACGCCTTCGACACTTTGCTAATAATCTGCAATATATAAATATGTTAATGCTGTCTAGTGCAAAAAATCCTGTGAAAACAGAAGAATGATACTGAATAATGAGGCCTTTTGCGTCGCCTGAACACACAAATCCTCCTTTATCTATACATGTCACCATATGTCCTACAGGCAGAAGAGTATAAATTCAACATGTATGCTGGTGGTCGCTATATAAATCACTGAAAACAGGAAATCAGTGAACCCACCCCCCAGCCGGAGAAAAGAAATAGTGTTCACAAGGTGCATGGTTCCGTAGGCAACATATCACGCTCAAACACAACAGTCCATTTTTTTTCATGCGCACCACGCCGTAGCGACAGCGTTGCATGGTTAGCGTGGTGTCCGTGCTGGGGGCTTGCAGGAATTCATTCACGGGCTTGAGATGGGAGCGGAAGCCAAGCGTGCAGAGGAGGGTGATGGCGGCATGTGCAGCCGCGCAAGCAACCACAGCACAACACGCTATAAACGCTATGAGGTGCAGCGGAGCCAGGGCCGGTGTGTCCAGGAATGGGAGCTGCGCCTTTAATGCCCGAGAAGGCCGGAATTGTTTTCTCATCCCCCCCCCCCGCCTCCAGGCCATTCCTGGAAGAAGCACATGACCTGCATCTGTACCCCTGTGCACAGTGGGCGACTGACTTGCAAGCTTTGTCCCATTGGGGTCCTCCCCCCCCCAAAAGAAGACCTTATAACTCCAAGCCTGGTTGAGGGGGGGGGAATAAGGGGATGGCTTATTGGATTCCATTATTTGAGTTTCGTGTCTTTCTCTGTTTACTGCAGCTGGTTACAGGCGCACACGGCACTGCCCCCCTTGCCTGCCCCTTCTGTGGGACGATCCCATGCAGGCCCATTGCTCTGCTCTCCAAGGGTGGGGCACAAAACCTTGATCACTCACACAGCCCCATGCCTCAGAAACATGTCTAACTCTGGATGAACCTTCTGGAAGCTCCACTTCAAGACAGTGGACGTTCCACCCTCTAAACCTCAACTTTGCTCCCCCCCACCCCCCAACACAAAGGGGCGGACTATCTGCTCTGGGAGCCCCAGACCAACATGGGTAGGATGGATCCTCAATAACATGCTAATCAAAGTGCAGGATGCCAGCGGTAAAACTAAACCAACCGGGCCCCAGCTTTCGGGGGCCCCAGTTGACTGCCTACCCTCACCTTATTGTCTACCCCTGCTGACACATTGAAGTGGAAACACCCGTATTCGTCAAATACACATTACCATAGTGGTATTTACATCATATCTGTGAGATTTGAAAACCAGCAAAACAGACACATTCAGGGCGGTTTGCTGGAGGGGGTTAGGGGACCCTATACAGTGACCAGCTGAGTAGATGCAATTTTGCAAAGCCATTCAGTGATGGAACAGCAAATCAGACAGCCTTGCTTAGTTACCATGTGTTCAGCTACACTGGAAGTCTTTCAGGGGTCACCTCAACCACCAGACCACCTGGGTGTTCGGCCGGTATGACGGACAGGTTCTCCCCTGCAGTTTACTGTCAACACTCTGCCGCACACAGCACACAGCTGGTAGCGTTTGCGCAGGTTCAAAGACGATGTTTACTCTTCTATTTGGGAGGCCCTCTGACCACTTGGCCATGCCGGGGGCAATCAGGCCATTTCAGGAGTCTGCAATTACCCAGCATGCATCGCTGTCCCTAAAGAAAAACAATATGACAAGGTTATGATACAACCATGTAACTGAAACCAGACATTATCATTTTCACTTGATAAAAATTCCATGTTTTCCCAGTAGCAACAAGTCTGAAAAGTACTTGTTAGTTAACAGCACAGCCTTTGTATCACTAATTAAATGCATTTTACATCATATTTGCTAAATAGCTAATGGGATTGCTTGGTTGTAGACCTAATTGCTGGCTGCTAATTTGGCGGTTTGCACACAGGACCTCGTGCACACACAGCTCCCGAATGTGAAAAAGACGGCGCTTTAATTATTTTTAAGATTCTAAAACACAATTACTTCAATGGTCACCTGTATGCTTATGTGGTGGAAGGAACAAATAGAATCAGCTGATTAATATAAAATAGGCATCAGGTGTAAGGCCACTAGGCATGGTATATTTTGGGAACCTGCTGTATCTTAATCCAAGAATAAGTTACCCAAGGGTGCACGTGAGTGTGGATATAATTAATGTTCTTGCATTGAACTTTAACTTGAGTGAAGACTGGCTGAAGTTTCTGAATATGAAAAAGCTGAATCTGTCTGCATGACCTGAATGTGGGAAAAGTTGAATTGGCGTGAACCGTTGCATAAAGTAAATGTCTTCCTCCTTCAAGTAATTAAATAATTTTGCAGTTTATAAATATTAATTCATTTGGAATTAAAACATTTACGAGAAACAGTAAAAGCAATATGTGTCACAGGTTTGTACTGACAACAGGTGTGTTAATTGGATTTTAGTAAAACTCAGACAGATCGTGTTGTCCTACGCCGATGTGCTCAAAAACAACACGAAGTGCAAACATACACCGACAATATATAAGTATTATATATATATATATATATACTAATCTTTTAAGGGATGGGACTGATATTTAATTAGTCGTGTGACTGCTTTTGGTCGGGAATGGGTGATACTATTAAATTCTCCGGCTCCCTGAAACAGGATATGATTCGCCGGGATCATGAATCGAGTTGGTGGAGGTGAAATGGGAGGGGATTCCTCCCGAGCGATATTCCTTTAAGAGCTCCGCTCCGAGTTTACAGCGCCGTCCGTATAACTTGGGGAGTCGGGCGAGTAACCGAGTTACTATTAGGGTTCTGAAGGAAGGGACGGGACCGAATGAGAAAGTCAGAGCGGGGGCAGATTTTATTTATTTTTTTAAAAAAAAGAGAAAATCAGCAGACGTGTGACAACGTGTGTCGCGATCGGTCCGAAAGAGAAACAAGTGTTGCGTGGTCGGGCTGGTGTCTTAAGCCACTGTACCCGCGGCAGGAGGAAGGGCGACTTGCTCCCGGTAAACAAGCGGTGACAGTGCGGAGCCGAGGCTGAAATACGCGAAGGTGTCGCGCTTCATCTCAAGCCGGAGGGGATTTTAAAAACTTTGCTAGCATGGTCCTTTTAGGTGGATGCCATACAGCAACGGGGGCTGTGCGCTGACTTTGTGGAAGCTTCGTACTTGATGCGCCTCTGGGACGGCTGCACCCCCCATCCCCTTTTTTTTCAACACTTAAGTTATCGTTTCTAGTCCCCCCCCACCTTTCCCCAATCTGGGTCCGGATTCGCTTCTTCCGGAATGTTTTCGCGGCGCGATCGGCCCGGTTCGGTTCGGACTGTCCTGTTCGTGGCGCTGCTTGCTTGCCTGGGGGCGGGCGCCGAGCTGCGGGTCCGGGTCCGCTTGTCTGACGGGCACATCGCCGAGGAGACCCTGGAGGCGGATGGCGAGCAGGATTCCGTGACGCTGGAGTTCAAGCAGGGCGACGGCACCCTCATCACTTTCCTGGCGGATTTCAAGCAGGTCTGAACCTTATTTGGCCCATTTGGGTTTTTGTTTAATTATTTATCTCTTAAATGAGATTAAAGTGCAGTGCATCATGTCCCTGCACATTGTTCACGTTTTTCTCTCGCTTCCCTAATCGCCTTCGCTTTATTACCCAGTTTAAATAACAGTCATGACCTTTCAATCAAAACATGAAGAAGATTTAAAAGTTTCTAATTCAGAGAAAACCCTCATGTGGAAGTGACCGCTGGGAAAACCAATTTAAGCTGAGTTGCAGGGTAGCTGTATATACTGTAGGTAAACCAATATTTAAATTATTTTTTTTAGGGGTTGGGGTTCATAAGGCAGCTGAGATGGCACCCCCAGAAAAGCTGATATGTAAAATCCCAAAGAGATGACAACAGGAAAAGAGAAGTGTGTATACATGTATGTGGGTTTAAAAAAGTTGTCCAACTTTATGGACGTTCGGTCTGTGTGTGTCACAGCCGGAGCTCGCATCGTCTCTTGTTTAGGTCAAACCTGTGAGTTCCTCACAAGCTGCACTCCTTAGTTACGCTCCAACTAAAATTTAATGCATAAAACGTGTTTTTAAATTGGTAAAAATCAACTGGCAAACAGGAACCTTCTGAGCTGATGGGTCACCTGATTTTGATCAGGGGTGAGTTTCCCGAAGCCTTCTTAACGCTACGTCGTTCGTACGTTCTGTGTTAGGATAGAACTAACGAACGACGTAGCGTTAAGAAGTCTTCGGGAAACTCACCCCTGGACTGTTCATCCTTTCGTCGATCTGTATTTCAGTCCACCCTCCTAAGCAGTGTAGCTGGACATTTCAGTCTCTGTCTTCAGTGTGTGACTTCAAAGTGCATTCTGCGGTTTTTGTGGCCTTGTAAATTATTCCAGTCCCCTGGATTAAGTTGGCTTATTTTAGGATGTTTCCTAATTTTTTCTTTCCCTTTTGAACCGGATCATGCATATCAGATTGCATCAAATGATGTTACACCTGAAAGTGCACCTGAGGTACTGTATTGTTGCCATTCTATCGAGGCTGTATTGTGTTATTCTTTACCTTTGGTTTCCACCCTTAGTTTGTCCAAAGGCTTCAGTTTACAGAGTTGGACCTACCCGGAGGAGAGGGGGGGGGGGCAGAGAAAATCTTAAGCTGTTTGCTGTTCTAATTTACAGCGTATTATCTATAGCGTATAACTATGGAGCTTATAGTGTAGTCTATAAACACACAGCATGAGGGACTGGTAGGGTGTTGCCACGTGGCTCCTGCCTCGATGCCGGCCGCTGTGCCTGCTGGCTTCCACAGCTTCCAAGCAGACCAGCATATGTCTCCAATACCCAGTCCAGATCCTGGATGCCCCCTCTGGGATGCTCAGCATCTGCACTGAGTTTTCTGGTCAGGCAGATTTGACAGACGGATGTAATGGATGCATTAATTCCAACCCCCATGCTGGGCTTTGTAAACCTAATTATTTTAGCATTTACAGTCCAGTGTTGTAGTATTTTTGGATTAATAAAAGGTTTGTCTTGCCTGGTGCATCTATTTTCAGATATAGAGCACACCCCATCCAAACATTCTCCTTGCATTCTCCTGAGGCTGACCTGAGATCAGCAATGACGTCAAACATTCTAAAGCCCTCATGAGCATATGATCTAAACAATGATCCCCCCCCCCCCCCATAATCAAACCCCTTTTTGACGGCTTGCAATTTGTGTAGTAGTGTGTCAGTAATATACTAACACTCAGGAAATTCAAGTCATCTTCCCGTGTCTGCGCACACTGCCTGGAATCGGTTTCTTCATACCAAGGGTGCGGGGTGTGTGTCACTCCGTCATTTAGCCTTGCGGGAAACTTACTGGAATGGGGGAACGTGGGTAAGTGCAAGTCAAACCACAAACAGCCATTAGAAATTCCAAAAGAGACATTGAGGGTGACTTTCATCTTGAAGGAGTGAATATTCCTGCATCTTTCGATTTACACTCTTTATACTTTTTTGTTTGTGTCTGAGAATTTAGCTCCAAGGCCAAACAGACATTACATGTTTATCTTTTCTGAGGTTTAATTTTTTTTTGGGGTGGTGGGCTCCACAGTAAGCCGGGCTTCAAAACGCCTCAACCTCTTTGTCGTTCCTCGGCCATTTGAGGTCCTCCATTCAGGAAGCGCGACAGATGGCTTTAATGTTATTCATGAATTCGCATTGGTATTGGGCGAAATTCATTTATTTTCAAAGTGATCGGGACGAAGACAAAGCGTGCGTGTTGATGTGCACGAGCGGAGAGCGCAAGAGGGGGTGCAGTGGGGAAGGATTTGTGAGTTTTTTTAACATTTGGTACTGTTTTCAATAGAATTTCAGAGAAATAAGTCATGGAAAGAGAGCCCCCCCCCACCTGACATCATGACATCATGCTTTATGTTTTATGAATACTGGCAGTAGAAGAACACTCCTGAGAAAGGAACTCTGACCTCTATCTTGTTTCCATCTGACTGTGCCGTGCTGGAACAGGGCTCCTGGTTTATCCAGACTTACCCCCGTCTATGCAGATGTCACACGCTTCTCATCTTTTCAACGTTTCCTGGACTTACGAGATGTGGGGCTAACGGTGACTTTTGATTGGGCCTGGAAAAGGAGAGACCAGGGCAAGAATGCGTACATAAGGGGTCCGACGCGGCCGCTGTGTATTGTGCTTAGGTATGTGCTGAGTTAGCAGTCTATGAGGGTGACATCATGGGGATAATGAGTGCCTTTTGGAAGGACAAAGTAGTCCTAGTTTTGTGCCCCCCCCCCCCTTTCGTGGCTTGTCCTGAGAATATTCAAGCCTCAGAATGTCATGCTTGAACTGGGAGCTTTGGATAATAAACAGTCCTTTTGGGTTTGACTGGCTTTGTGTTTCCCCTGCCCTGTTGCACTCCTTACTCTTACTGGTTTCCATCACATCCTCTGCTATACAGCTCATCTACCATTCAGCAGTCATTTCATGCAAAGGGACTCTTGGTTGTGCATTTTGACCCATTTCAGTTCCTTGCCAAAGACTGCCCTAGATTTTGAACCTTCAACTTTTTTTAAGCAAACCAATGCTGGAACATGTTGGCTGCTCGGTGGGAGAAATGGAAGCAGAGGAGTGGTGATGGATTCTACCTTTCGTGCCACTGATGTTCCTCATTGGCTTGTAGCCCGTGATGGACCTGCCCATCCTTGTCCAGAAGGTTTGCCGTTAATGTGACCACTGCCAATAACTGGAAATATGGTTAGACTTGTTCGACACACCCAGCAGATCTGCCAGCTCAGTGGCAGAGCTGAGCTAGCCAGCCTCGTGGCCCCCAGTCGATGCGCCATCTCAGAAGAATCATGTTTTCACCTCCCATGTGCTTAACGTTTTTCCACCTGTCGGCAACATTATATGATTTCTGGCTCTCTTCAGGAGGGTTTTTCCATGGCTGAAGTCCCATTCAGTATGATTGTTTACTCATTATAACACATTTTGCAGCTTGTAACAGAATCGTATAAGCTGATTAAAGCCATTGCCCCACTCTGCTTTATGAATAGTATTTACTGTCCTGTTGAACATCACCAACTAGACTTTAAATAGTGATAAGGTTTTTGGATTAGACCTGAATCTACACTTGGCGTCTCCTTATACCCTAGCGGTGGCCTCAGATTTCCTCTGAAAGAGGAACCGAATACAGTTCAGAGTTCTCTGCAGCAGAAACCTCAAGGTATTTATTTAATGTTTTTGTTCCTTTGTTCGTTTTGTGTCAGAGTTCAGGTGAAGACACCAAAGTGTGGGAAATGCACCTACTTGGCTGGTGTCACCCTGAGTCACTGAGGATAGGGTGTGATGCGCCGCCGCATGTCGCAACATAGCAGTAGATTGCAGGAGTTCTGGCGGCCCTCCAGGTTCGGCTATTCGGACAGCGTGGCACGGCTGTCGAAGGGTGTGCAATCAAACGTTGCAGACTTAAACGTCACGCCACATGCGTGGGGACCTGCAGGAAGTTGCTTGAGTGCACAAGATAATGTCTATAGCAAAAAGATGACTCTGCGATATCTGCGTTCCACTCTGGCACTATCAAAGCCTCTGAGGAACGCGCTGTGGGAAAATGGAAACATTGTGCTGTCATCATCACAGGAAGCAAGTGGCCTTCGGAATGTTCTGTGTTGTGGTAATTTCCATAAAGAGGTGGGTGGACACCAGCTTTGGACCAAAGGAGACATAGTGGTTGATCTAGACATGGTAGACAAGTGGAACGTTTCTTCAAAAACTCCTCCTAGGTTGTGCTAAGCAGATCACTTGGAAATGGGACAAATGCCTCTGAGATGAATGAAACAAACCTTTTTCTGAACATGTGGGGGTGTATACAGCAACAGGGAATGTGACAGAATTGGAGTGAACAGGGCAGGTGAGGTTCTGCCTCTAGTCGTCCTAGTAGGTGTGATGAATCTGTTGTCCACCAGAAGTAGGAGAAGGTCGAGGGAGCCCAAGATTAAATCAGGTGCACTAAGCATGTCCATCCCTGCCACCTCGGATTCTTTCCACCACAGTGCTCAGTCCCTGAAAGCATCCAAAGACAGACACCTGTGTTGACTGGGAGTTTGACATGATTGTTCAACATCAATCTGTGCTGATTAAGGCCTTTTAGTGCTGTTCTCCTTCTTTCAGTAGAACTTGCTGTACAGTCTGTGGTTCGCTAGGCTAGAACACTGCGCCAGTGTTCAGAAGGTCAACGGTTCAGATCCCCAGATTGGAAGAGTGATTTCACCATTGGGTCCGTGAGTGAGACCCTTAATCCCCTATTGCTCCAGGGACTGTCTGACCCTGCTCTCTCAAATGTATGTCGCTTTGGATTGACACATTGACTAAATAAATAAAATGTATATGGCTAATGTTCAGCCCAATGGATTTATTGTCCTGAGTGTTAAACCCTGAAGATCAGCCTTATGGATGGAGGCAGATTATAGGCTCAGGATGGACACTGGTTTGTCCCTGGCTCCCTGCTCTGTGCCGCAGCTTCTCTTACCCACAGTAAGATATGAAGTACTACTCGCCATGGAATCTCCTCCTCTGCTCCCATCCAGACCAACTTGGACATAGTTCATTCTCACTGCCCTCATGGCTGGATTCCTCTCCTCCGCCCAGCTGCCCTGCTGCCTTTTTTCCATTCTTTGGGGTTTTTTCCTCCTCCGTCATGAAGTCCTGTTTTCAATATTTCTTGCATCGAGGAAACCGATCTTTCTTCTTTTATAGAGTTTTGTTTCAGATTCTCTCAGATTTTCCTAGAAAACTTCACCAGAAGGGGAGCTTTGTGGGGGCCTTGTGTGATTATAAATGCACATTGCTCTTTTATTATTGTTTTATTAGCTCTGTGAGGTGTTCCACTGACAAAATGAGCCAAATCTGAAAAAACATACTGTGCAGGTCTTTAGTATGAATTTTCCAAAATCTGTGGACACTGTGTAAAATGTAAATAAAAACAGAATGCAGTCATATAAACCCCCTGTCCCAAATTCTGAAACAAGTTGCTGGCATCAAATTGAAACTGAGCATGTATTTGTCATAAAACAATAACATTTCTGTTTCAGCATTTGATATATTGTCTTTGTTCTACTTTCAGTAAAACTAAATGTGGTTTTATATCATTGCATTCTGTTTATTTACATTTTACACTGTCCACACTTTTTTTTTGGAAACGGTGTTGTACTTATTCTTCAGGTTTTATTAATAAATGCAATGATTTTCAGTGTAGGATCATATTCACCTTTCTGCATATTGGTCTGCTTCCTTGGATCAGAATTCAAGTAAACTCAACCCTTAGCTCTGTGTGAAATTGGCTGGCTGGTTGGTTGTTAGCGCTGTGCTGGTCTGGAGGTGACACTGATTGGCTGGAGTTGACTTCTTCCTCCAGTCCTCTGGAGGTTTCATTTAAATGATTTATCATCATGGACAAGAATATGAAGCACAGGGAGGGGGGGGGGGCGGGGGGGCGGGGGGGGGGGGG
>JAODLD010000044.1:18823354-18839112 GCA_026781065.1 Mormyrops boulengeri | reverse complement strand
CTAAAACTGCCAGAGGACTCTGCATTTAGTTTGGTTACTTATGGTTAATGTTAGAGCTGAGTAGGGGTTCAGGTTAGGGCTGAGTAGGGGTTCAGGTTAGAGCTGAGTAGGGGTTCAGGTTAGGGCTGAGTAGGGGTTAAGGTTAGAGCTGAGTAGGGGTTAAGGTCATCATGCTGGGATTAAGGTTTTGCCCCTAGAAATGAATGGATGGTCCCCATAAAGATATGAGTACAGGTCTGTGTTTGTGTGTGTGTGTGTGCGCGTGAGAAAGAGAGAGAGTGTGTAAGAGAGAGAGACTCTCTTTATTAACACAAATGTTTAAGCCTTGGTCCACAAAATACACCAAGCATGTCAGACGTTTGACACTAGGCCATGATCATCGCCGAGTTCACACAACACTCTGCCTTGTCCCGCAGGGTATCGGTCAGCAAGGAGTACGCATACTCCACCCCGAGCCGCATCGCCACCAGTCCCACCAGTATAGACGTGGCATCCATCGACCCAGCCCCCCTCAGTTTACTTCTTTGAGACAGCCAAGTCGCAAGTTTGGCCTGACCCACCAGAAAATTCAACTAGCACAATTTGGCCTTCTCACGTGCCTTATATTTTGGACCATAAATAAAAATGACATCGGAGAAATCTACCCCCAAACCACCAAACCATGCCTCATGCTTCAAGAAAACGGTCCCAAGCTTTCCCTCAAAAAGAGATGGGAGACAGTGAGAGAGAGAGAGAGAGAGAGAGAGAGAGAGAATGAATTGCAACAATAAGAAACAAATCACTTTCCAGGTTTTTGGATCTTACTGGAATCAGATCGGGAGTTTGTTTTCTGCTCCCCATTTCAATCTTAAATACTATCTAAAAGAAAAGTAAAGTGTGTGTGTGTGTGTGTGTCTGACAGAGGGTGGGGGGATTGGGGGCGGATCTCTCTCAAGCTGAGAACAATAGAGAAGCAGCAGCTTGACCACCATACCTAAAGTTTAGAAAACAGGTTTTTTTTGTGGGGGCTGATGAGACAAGGCAGCCATGTTCTTAAATGCAACCTTCACTTCACGTCCAGATTGCCTGTCTGGGTTTACATCGACTCATTAATTCCTTCCCCTTAATTACAGCTGCAGCTAACACATTGATAAACGATATTTTTCTTCATTTTGTTGTTAATACTTTTATTGTTCGCCGAGAGAAATTTCTCTTCCCCTTTAGTTTTTGTGAAGCTCTGTTAGACGTTTTGCAGTACCTCAGCGACGTCTCTATTTTCCAGTTGAAACGGTAGAGGACGATATTTACCAACTTATAGACGTGGCATTTATCTGCGCGGAAAATCCCATTATACAGCTATTTATTACGCTACCCCAAGTTTGCCATAACCAAAGCTGCCAAGGTTTCAAAACTGTTGATTGTTGTTTTGTTGGCCAGCCACTGTCTGATAATATCTAAATGAAATTACTTCAAAATATAACCTCGAAAGAAAACGATAGAATATCGGCATGATTGCGTTAACTCCACAATCGAGTGAAGTTACTAAAACTTCACAATCCAGTTCAAGTACTTTGTTTAACTTTACTACTGCAGGTTCCCTGGAGTTTAAATCGGGAAACTGACTTTCTAGCCCAAGGTAATTACCTAATTTAATTACTGCCTTTCCCCGCTTATAGTTAACTTTAACTGTATAAGTTAGGCCTATTTTATAATAAAACCTGGACGGACACACGCAGCATACAAAACTTAGTATAGCTCTCTCTCCTGCACACGCACACTGCTGTCTTGTGTACACAAACCAACAGTTAAACTTCCAGGATACGTCTAACCTTTCGCTTGTCTTACAGTCATGTTTAGATGGTGATCGCAGCCCAGTCCTTGGATGCAGTTTGCCCAGCGTCTTATTTGATCAGGGCGGCGCAGGTCGATGCGAGCTGCAGTAACAAATGGAAGGAGAGAAGCCTACTTGGAAGACCTGTGAATTAATGTCTACAATGTGTATTGTTTTTTTTATTTAAAACCCTATGGTTCAACAAAATTCCAAGTGCCAGGCAGTAATATATGCGATACATGTATTTCTGTTTTCAATTCAACAAATGTAGCTGTGGGATGCATCCATCTGTTTTTTAGTATATAATACTTGCCTGGTTTTTGCGCAACATTAAAACGCGTTGAGTATCAATGGCAAAGACGAGTGTCTGTGCTCATCTCTTAAAAGTCTCCAGAAGAAAAGGTAAGAACAAGATTTCTCTGACCCTTTCTGTTGCTGTGCATCTCACCAGATATCGTAGTGTGGATGCTTTTGTTTACTTTAAAAAAAATAATAATAATTCTAGGGCCATAAATTGATGGCTCATAATTTAACATGTGGCCAAACAGCAACACGAGGATGAAAGAGGACCGCAGTCTTAAGAGGCGATTCGTCCCTCTTGCCCTCGGACTTATTGGACTTCCCGGGATGGGTTCAGGTTGCTTGGACTTAAGTCGGAACCGACCAAAGCGTCCCCAGGTTTATGCAAACGTCCCGTGTTGTCCTCGATAGTAATTACTAGTCCACCTCGCCGCTGTGTTGTACCTCACTATGCAAATGTGATGCGTTTTGCATAAGAGGTGGCGCAGGGCCAGGCGACCTGCAAAACAGGCAGATGTGCGGCTGAGCTCCAACGGCACGTTACAGGCTGCAGCTTTACATGCCAATGTCCCCATAAAAGGTTCGGAATCACGTGACCAGACTGGACCCCTTTCAAGCTTGAAAAGCTTCATTAATTCCATGGTTCCAAAACAAGCGGAATAATGATTATTTAAAATGACCAAAGAACCGACAAGATATATAGTGATATATAGTCAGTAAACAATTAATGCATTTTTAACCCACGGGAAAACACATTTTTTTAAAATATGAATATTTAATCTAAAACCAGCTTTATGATCTGTCCAACTGATTAGTGAAATACAAAATATACGTAAATGTACGAATCAATATAATAGAGTTAGCTTGTAATTACGTAACCTAAGTTAATAAATTTGTTAATTCTGTATAAATTCTGTCTAAATGCAACGTGTATTTTTCTAGGCAAACAAGGTAATGGTAAAAAATAAACGACATTTTAACTGTATATTTTATAAAATAATTAGTATGTTTTATGCAATAATGCCACGGTCAAATATTTAAAATAAGCAAGGACAATTCATTTCACGAAATACCTGACGCTGTCTGAGCAACTTGCAAGTGTTACTTTCTAAGCAAAACCGTTCTTGCAACTCTCAGTCCTGGGCGATTTGCCGTGTTTTAAAATGCGAATACAGAAGAAACGGGACTGAACTGGCGTGGTGCTGCGTGATTTTAATACACAATCACTGTATCTGAAATACGTAGAACTCATTTTCCCTGACCGCTGGACCCAGCATAGGTGTGAGCGTGTGTCTACTAGGCAAAAGCCGATGCGTTCGCATATATAGGGTTAACTGCACCTGCATTGAGTGAGACTAAAATCCCACTTCGATTGACATTTGCAAGGGTAAGGAATTCAGTTGGAGAAGCTAGTTTATACCACATTTTTCCAATGTATTTTAAAGCAGGCTGTAGCACTGAAGGCTGAAATGTTGCAAAGGTTTGACAGAACTAAAACAACACACTACACTTTCAATTAAGTACAGGAGTGACGCAGTTGAACTCTTGAGCTTGACACTTAACTCGAATGAATCAGATGGAAATCCAGATGTAAGATTTTGTAATATGTTATAAAATTCTGAGTCACGTTCTGTATTCTGGATAATGGGGTATGCTATGCAAATGAATCATTTTTGAAGTTAGGCCGTTTGTTGTTTTATGCAAAAACACAGAGATAGGATAGGCGGCTGTGGGGTCATCATGCAAATTGCTTCTCTGACAGGTAGATGATAGAAAGGCAATCTTCTTACACTGACCCAGTTAGCTAAATTAGTTGCATGTTAGTGCATTTTGGGTGGATTTGTATAAAATAGTACATTGAGCAGTAATTGACATAAATTCTTGAAATAAGGGAGTGATTAAATGCAATCAGTAAGTGGAAAGAAATTGATCAAGGTGAAGGGAAATTCTTGAATAATACTTTGTATTCTCTTGTTTTATACATTTTGAAATAAATACTTAAATGTATAAATGTATATGCAGATAGTTGTGTTCAGGTAAGTTTACGGCACTGCATTTTATAAAGAACTGAAACTGCGGAAGATGTAAACTCCATCTATGTTAATTTAAATGAAAACAGCTGATTGAATGAAAGAGATGGAGACGGGGTGGAGAGAGACCGTGTGGTCAACAGTAAATGGGGATATCCTTGAACTTATGAATATTATAACAGCAGTGTGATGCGGGAGAAAATTTGTAAGTGGGACGCATTAGAATAACCTCAAGATCATTTCACTGTTACTGCAGCAATGGATCGCCTTGTTTCAGCATAAAGTTGTGCCGAATAGTAAAATCAGCTGTTTTTATTATTGCAGATATTAAGATGAGTGGAGAGTCAGTGGAGAGGACAGAATCCCGCAGTGATCAAGCAGGTAAGGCTGTTTAAGTTAGTCTCCAATATTAAGCACTGTTATGATATCCTGCCAATCTGTTTACACAATACTTTGAGGTTTCGTGTTTGGGTCGTCTGACAGTTTTGGTGTGTTTCAGTATTCATCTCAATAAGAGATGGCCAGCATTGCAAAGGTATATTGTCCTATTGCAGCAAGATTGTGTAAGACATCTGTCTAATAGTTAGTTATGTTATCATTATTATTCGTTATTATTATTATTAGTAGTAGTAGTATAGTAGTATTGTTAGCAGTAGTAATCTTAGTAGCAGTATTGGGATTTGTTGTGAGATCTAACACAAAAATGAGTGACCTGTGACTTCCTTGTCCGTGTAGATGGTGGTATGGCTTTTGATTAGGTGCATACGTAGGTACCCAGGCTTTGAAGAGATTTGTCCTCTTTATCATTAGCTTTTTTTGGCATGTGTATGTTTTTATATGAGAGTAACATTATTATGTTGGTGTGTAATTATACTGCTTTTCATGGCGAGCTCAATTTGCGAATAGAGGAACAGCGTAGACAGGTGAATTTGTAGGCTCGTGCAAAAGTTACAAATCTATCGACAATGGGATTACAGTAGAGAAATAAAATGTAAGCCAGCTGTCAACTGCAAAGAGCATTTTCAATTTAACACAAGAAGCACGACTTGAGTGATGTGACATTTAGAAGAAGCCGACACGGTGGGATAGTGTTAGTCATCCGTCAGAACTGTTAAAGAGGGGAAAGTTTAGTTGCTGCCCCGTTAAGCTGTGGGTGTGGAGATTGGGGGTAGCGTGAAGGAGGCTGCTACTCGCATGCAGGAGTTGGGATGGCAGTACGGCCCGGAGCTAAGCCGTACGATCTGGAACAGGCATACCGTGAAATGAGGAACTCAGGTCCTGGAGAACTGACTACTGTTGTGTGATTCTGCTTCAACGAACCATTCAATGAATGTCCCCTTTTCTAGCTGTCGATAATATCTGACAAAATGTCAGCTGGCATTATGCGAAATCCTCTCCGATAGTTAACTGGAAGCTAATGTTGGTTTACTGGTCAGTTACATTATCTAAAATTTGGAGTTTAATCCCGCTTCAGTCGGTAGATGATTGTGGGCTTTTCTGCAGAATCCCTGCAATCCCATTATGTTAGATTAGAGATAATGTTGTCCTTCTACTTAAAGTCAAAGAAGCAAGAAACTGGAAATATAGTGACAGATTAAAACAAATAAAAATAACATCTGATAATTTCATAGAATATGTAGCACATTAATATAGTACATAGAAGTTTAAAATATAGATATCTTCTATATTTCTATAGTAACGGTATGGTGATCTATTCAGAGTCCAGGGTTACTGTACACCCAATATTTTTTTGCCTGTAAAATGAGAATTGATGTTTTTCTTCACACTCTTTTTTTATATAACTTTATGGATATGTGTTGAGGTTAATGAAAATATTTTTTTTAGCTTTCTAGAGATATGTGTTTTAGTAATTATAGTTATTTATTCAATCATTTGTGTATATTACTCGATCATTTGTGTATTTAGAAATTCCTGTGGTGTATTCATTCTTGGTGTAATGGGATAGTAAGAAACAATTACTTAAAAATGCATTCATAATTCAGTCTGCTGTTAAATGTCAGAACACATAAAATAATGATCATTTTTGTTGCTGCGGGGAAATGAAGTGCTAGATTACTTTATATACTTAAGTACTTAAAAACGAAAGTGGGATGTGATTAAGTGTTACATTATACACATGCTGCTAAAAAAATATGATCAAATCCATTATAATGGCAGGGAGATGCCTGGATTATTGTGCAGAATACTTAATAAAACACTTTTTAAATCCTGGGATGATTCGTCGCTGCTGGGCCCTTGCTTTAGTAAACATCAAGTTACAGATGTTCATCTGGAGGAAGATGCCTGGCAAGAAAGTATTAAAGCAATACAAGATACCGAATCATCATCAGATCTAATACAGTACACTGTTACCGAGCAGTACCACCTCTGTCTACCCAGAATCCTTCACGTGGAAGACTGGAAGGTGTGGGACAATTGCATTATTTATCTGTGTATTTATTTAGCTAGCAGCCTCTGTTTGATTAGATGCTATACTTTAGGCTCACTTTCGAAGTGTTTTACTGGTTACTACCTGTTTCGAAAATTTAGCTTTTACTGAAGCTTTACAGGCTGTGGATGTCTGTCAAATATGGTGAGCACAACTCCACATAGCATTAGCAAACTTTCTGTTGCAGCTGCAGGTCCTTAAGCACCAAGATGCGATTGCCCCCCATAAGGTTAACTGCGGTGAAGGGCACAGAGAGTGCGAAAGAGCAGACTGAACCCTCCTGGTCCACCTACCACTCCAGCCTCTCTGTGGTTCCCACAAACCTCCCGGCCCACGAGCTTGAGCAGGCTGTCATGGAGACCGACCTCAGGCCTAATTTGCATAGCCTTGCGATTTCCATACTGGAAGTCAGGCTTTAGAGGGAATAAAATTTCCATATGGTGGCTGTGCAACATCACAGTCTGCTGTGGACTCCCAGAACTCCCATTTGGAAATCAAATGAGCAAGATTACCCCACACGCGAGATGTTTGATCTACCTGCGGTCTATGCTACCTCTTTCCATGGCAGTGAGAGGGACACAAAGTCCTGGCAAAAGGCTTTTCCCAGGAACTTGGATTTAACCTCTTTATTGAGTACCTTTCATAATATCACAACACATCCACAATGCCCTGACAGACCACTCAATGATATAAATGTTTTTCAGTTACACTATGAACCAAGAATCATTTATCACGGGTTTCCCACTGATATTCTGGAAAGACATCATTTCAATTAATTAAAAAAGGCGAAGTTTATCATTCCTGTGATTACTCTCCAGACCAGTTCAACTAACTCTTTTAAATATTATTTTTCAGACAATGAACAACATGAACTTGACTTCACAAGACAGGTGAGTGTAGCGCTGACCCATCTGTGCTCATGACTTATTCTCATGGCTCTTCTTGGGACAAGAGTCCCTGGTTTCACGTAGCCGGTGTTACCTCAGAGGTTATATTACGGCTCCTATAAAATGATACGTAAACTCTTACATAAAGACATAAATGAAGATATTTATAAGTGCTAATCCATAAAAGATGGTGCCAAAGCGGTACAGGAACTGCCCCCAACGCACAGTGAGTCATTTGCAAGTTCTGTTGCCAGAAGGGAGGGAAGAGAACTGCAGAACAGGGTTTGTTTGCCAAAGGTTCTATCTTGTCTAACCGGTACAGGGGTACATAATGGCATAGAGAGCAGAAAACAACAGATGTCTGCCGGTTCTTCATACTTTTTGTTTGATTAAACCCCCACAGGATATCTGATCCCCATCGTTCAGGGGATTCTGGCAGTTTTCGGAGTTGCTTGTATTTGATCGAAAGCCGATTTGGAACTGAAGGATACTTTGTAAGGATCTATGTGGTAAATGAAAACCTCTTTGTTTTTTTGTTTTTAGATTAAGACAGAGGAGATCAGCGAATCCCCGCACTCCATTCCATCACACAAGACATGTCACCTGACACAAGGATCTCCCATGTCTGCCGGGCACTTGACAGGGGTATGGGCTTCACGTTCCATCTTTTGCAACAGTGACATCTAGTGGCTGGTGATAAAAAGACCGGACTGGTATGAACTGGACACCCCAGACATTTATCAAAGTTTTCAACCTCATTAAACCATTTTAATGAAAAATGTAAAGCCTGATTTTTTTATTTTTAGTGTATGCATTTTTTTTCTTATACATGTAACATTTGTCGTAAATTAAAATTTATTGAAACTTCATGCTACATTAGCTATAAAAAGTAGAGAGTAGGTGTGTACATATGCTGACAAGCTGTCCTGTCCTGTATGATATTTCTGCATCCCGCAGGACCTGCCCTCCCTACACCCTCTTCAGCAGCTGGTCCTCATGCCCGGATCACATATTCCTGCCTCCTCATCCCTCTTGCTGTCTCAGACACAGACTGGGCACCAAGGTAAACCCAGAGTCTTATAGCCAACGAATGCAAGAGTGTAGAACACATCAAAATATTCTTTAGATGGGGTTGTAATACCATACCAATACAGTAAAAAAAACAATCAATGAAAAATGGATACGCTTATTTTCTCGTCTGTAATCCGCCCATCTTTTTCTGCACCATGTATCCAATCAAGGTTCATAGTTAATTACATATCCAGACTTTGAATTATACCTTCTGGCTTTTATAGCCTATTCATATTTACCGCTGTTACCTTAAACTGTTATATTTCAGTAAGTGATACTATTATGTTGGAAGAGGTGCGATATAAAAATTAATTAAATTCAAAACTGAATGCTCCTGGCAATTGAATGCTCTAAGCAGTTGGGAAAGTAGAGTATTGAAATTCTCTGTTGTGACTTGACAGTAAAAAGCTGCTTCATGTGGTATTTCAATCACGTCAGAACTTCTGAAGCCACTCCTGACTGGTTGAGCCTTTTATTTTAGGATTTGTCGTTTTTTGGGCATTGCTGAGAACGGCATCGGCTCTTCTTTATCTGTGCCACAGCCTTGCTGCAGCAAAATCTGCTTTCCCACTCCCAGTCAGGCCCCATGCAGCACCAGCCCGGACTGGCGATCACCCCACAGGTAAGGAGCTGATTGCAGGGGGGGAGGAAGAGCACAGTTGCAGTTTAATGTCTCTGATGGAGTAAAAACTGAAATACTGTAGGATGACACCATCATCGAATGAAAACGGAGCAAACTCTATAAATGGAAACAACAGCACTCAAAATATTTGAATACATACAGCTAGGGAAAAAATTAAGAGACCACAGCAAAATTTTCGGTTTCACTCTCAATTTATGGATATGCGTCTTTGTAAAATATACATTTTTGTTTGTATACTCCCTGGCTCTTCTCTGTTTCTCATTAATGAAGGGCTTCTTCCTTGCTTTATGGGATTCAGTCTGCTTCTAGGAGTCTGATATGAGCTGTCCTAGCAGTGCACTTCATACCGCTTAATGTTTCCCATTCCTTTTGAAAGTCACCTGAGATTTTTTTTTTATGTAGAGTGGTCCCTATTTTTTTCCAGAGCTGTATAATATATCAGTAATATATGAACAATATTTATTAACTGATTTCTTCTTTGCCATCTGACTGTTTGATGCAGGCAATGAGTCGGTCAGGCCTGGCTGGGTCCACACTGGATGGGCATCCGGAGATGCCCCATCTTCAGGTTCCCAAACACATGGCCCCTATGCAGCAGGATGAGCCCAGTGACTTGGAGGAGCTGGAGCAGTTTGCCAAGGCCTTTAAGCAGAGGCGCATCAAACTGGGCTTCACTCAGGTACAGGCACTGCTTCCAAAGTCCTCTGCCCCGTATCATCGTACGCTGGAGGTGAGGGGCCACAGATGGGGTCGGGTGTCATGAACACAGGTCCCCTCACAGGGCGATGTGGGCCTGGCCATGGGAAAGCTGTACGGGAACGATTTCAGCCAGACCACCATCTCTCGCTTTGAGGCGCTCAACCTGAGCTTCAAGAACATGTGCAAGCTGAAGCCCCTGCTGGAGAAGTGGCTGAGCGATGCAGGTAGGCGGGAGTCCCACTGGTTAAAAAGATAACAACGACAGATTCTGGTCAAGCCCTTCTGATTCTATTTGCATGACTACTCATTATGATTCAATCAGGTGACAATTGGAGAACCTTCTTTAAAACCTGAATGAACACTTCAAAAAGCTTGCATTTTCATTTTATTAGAGAATTATCTGAATGTTCTTCAAATGCCTTTTGAATAAATAAGATGGGGATTTGCTGCCATCTATTGTTCATACACTGTCAAAAAAAGGGTATCAATTTGTACCTTTTCTTGTCACTGGGACTGTACCCTCAAGGGTCTGCCAATTGTACCATATAGCTGTAGGTAATTGTACCTTTTAAGGTACAGAAATGGACTCTGAGGAACATTTCTATACCACTGGGGGTACATTAATGTTGTATGTACATTTACCTACAGCTATAGGGTACAATCGACAGACCCTTGAGAGTACAGCCCCAGTGACAAGCAAAGGTACAAATTGGTGCCCTTTTTCCTAATAATGTAGTGACAACAATTACTGAATTTCACCAAACCATAGATTTGTCCTGTGAGCAGACTGACAATTTTAGCGGAGTTTTATTTGCAACGTTTGGATTTTCAAACAAATAAATGTAAAATTAATATTGATATGTAATTCAAATGGATATTAACAAATATATCCATTTTTGCATTGAATTTAGTGCTAAATTCATTCTGTAAAGAGGCTCCTGGTCTGACATACACGCACACACACTTTCTAGAAATAAAATTGATCCTAAAGGTGCAACCCCCCTACCAGAAAACTCGCCATCTGATGCCATAGCCAGCACTACTACTCTGCCCCCGCCAATGGAGGGTTACGTTAGAAAGAGGAAGAAAAGGACAAGTATAGAAACCAACATCAAGATGACTTTAGAGAAACGCTTTCATGATGTAAGTACACTTTTGTGTGCATGTGGGCTTGCTTGTTTATCAAATCATGCATCAGTGCTTAATTGAGTGGCCATATATTTATTTAAGTGATTCATGTTAGGCGCTCAAAGATCTAACAGCAGTTTCACATGTTCAGTTCCAGAACAGCACTTCACAGGCCATTGTCACACCCTTTGTAACATAAACCAGAGAACAAGAACTAACTTGCAACGATGTTGTCGGTAAATTTTGCTGTTGTAAAGGATACCTTGGAATTAAAGAACGCCGTGTACTATTGACGAGGAGTGCCTATGACTCAGATTCGGAGCCCACACTTTCATAGCATTAGCACACCACACAAAGGCCTTGCATTGTCGTCTGTCTGTGTTTTTCTTTTCCCAGAATCCCAAACCCAACTCGGAGGAGATCACGCTGATCTCAGAGCAGCTGGCGATGGAGAAGGAAGTGGTCCGGGTCTGGTTCTGTAACCGGAGACAGAAAGAGAAGAGGATCTTCTGCCCAATGTCTACTCCATCCTTGAAACCTCCCAGTTACAACTCCAGACTTGTGAGGCCTCATCCTTCACTGCTCATTTACATCAGTTCTGGACCTTTGCTTCTAATAGGACATCTGCCTCCAGGTGCATATATTGACCCATCTCACAATGACCAAATTTCCTTCTTAATTCTACAGGTCCCAACCTCCAGGTCATTCAGTCCACACACAGCAAGTGCAGGTGAGTGATTTGGTGACAAGATACTAAACAACCTAATGTGAGAAAACATATAGAAGATCTAGATAGACATTGAGTAATATGCAAACCATAGATACACTCGGTCTTGACAAAAACCATTCTAGAACACTTAACCTACAAGGGATGGAGTGGGATGTAATGGAACAGAATGGAAACACTTAACAAGATTTTAATATTACGGACCTAATAAGGAACTGGATTACCCTCTGCCTTAGGCACCAGGCCTTTTCATGGCTGACAGATGCTTATAACTGGCTTTCAGTCTAATTCGACTCACTTTTGTAGCTGCATTTCTGATTGTGATTTATTTAAATTTTAAAGTCATTTTGATATTTTTTTATTTTATGTTCTTATGTTTCAGTTAAATACATTTATATGTTGAGTAGTGTTAAGGTGTTTCTTCTCCGTAATGAGCTGTGCATTTTAATGTGTTGGTTATATATAGTTTCCATCAGCATGAATGAGTTTTTTTGGTCTGGGGTACTGAACTACTCCTGTTGACACAGTTAAGTCCTCTTGTTCTTTCAGTGTCGTCCAGTTCATCTCCCAGCAGTCCCAGTCGTGGATCTTCTCCAAGCCCTCTCACTTCACAGGGGGTCACCCAGTCCATCAACACCACAGGGTATGAAACCTTTTCCCGCCTCCTTTGTCACTGTACACAGCACAGTCTTTAAAAGTACGTCCTTCAGCCCTACAACAAGCCTATAGCACTGCTTTAGACAGTGAACCTCTTACTTGTACTTGCCTGTCGTTCCTGTGGCTCCGTTACAGCTTCAGGTCGGTCATGGCCAGCATGTGGCTCAATGAGTTAGACTTCTCTGTCTGTGATCGGAAAGTTATCAGTTTGAATCCCATTTTCGGCAGAACAGTCACTTCTCCATTGGGCCCCACCCCCCCACCAGGGGTACCATATCAATGGCTATTAAGACCCCAATAATGCGCTTGGGCCCAACCTTTACCCTTACCTGTGTATATGTGTGCATATGTCTTGAGGGAGAGCAAGATGGCAGATTTGAAAAGAGGCATTACAATAGCTTGTACTTCGGCAAATAAAGAATAATTTCTTTTTTATAAAAAGGTCGTTGTTAGCTGGATAGACAACATGGATGTTTTTGTGTGTAACATTTCCTATTTCTGGGAATAAACCATTAATTCCTAGTCATTCCTCAGAGCTTGTTTTGAAAACAGGTTTAGTGATTTAAGAGATAGGGATTTGTCATAGTGTGTCCCGTGAGGCATGACTGTGGCCAATGTGTAACCCGACTTTTATGTGATTGAATGTTTTCAGGTCATGGTACAGAGCGTGGAACCCCCCCTACCTTCACTGATGGAGGACAGTTGGCTAAAAGTCTGTAGGGCCTGAAAGCCAGATGTGTAAAAAGTTTACTTGACTGAGCTCAGCAGAAAAAAGAACATCAGCATGAATAACAACCAGGCCTCAGGAAAACGTTACATATATTTCTGCAATAAAGTACAATAATTGTATGGCAACTCTACATTGATTTAAATGAAGACTTATGATACCTCCCGTTTTGTTTTAAGTTTGACAACACAGTGTGCTTGGTGAACTGAAACACTTTATGGCATCTGGAATGTGGTGAGAGAGATCTCCAACGCAGCATTTCCAGAAAGTTCTACAAGCTATTCTCACAACCGCATTTATTGAAGAAGTGCCCCTTTTCAATATTGGGCACCGAAACACAGAGTGGAAAGACATCAGTCATTTAGATTGTATTTATTGAGCAAGTCTATCTGAATATATTGTGAATAAAATTGGTTAATATTTTCTGTTAATGCATATTTTTGTTTTATACAATGTCTTTGGTTTTGAGAAATTGGCAAAATGTGTATTTCAGAATATCTTTGATTTTAATTATTCATGAATTATTACTTCTGTCATTTTTTTCTTTCACACTAGGGTGGTTATGGGTGATTTTTTTATTCTTATATTTTGCTAAAATCTTACAGTTTTGAAGTTTTTAACTGTGTGAAAATGTCATTGTAAACATTTTGAAGACACTTTGTCCTATGCATTCTAATATTTGACAGTGGCTTTTAAAGAACACACTGATTTCAATGTTTTAAGAATGAAGAAATAAAATTTGTACATAATGTTTCTTATGGTTAATGAAAATTGATTACCACTTTTGTGATATATGGGTGGTAAGATTTTTTATACAAACATCTTCGTCCATCGAAAAATGCTTTTATGTGATGCATTTAGTTCCGCCATAGCCGTCTGTAAATCACTTCTGCGGCGTTGCCCCTCCCGGAGGAGACTGGTGGACTAGACGCAGTTGTTTTGAACAACAGTAGATGTCGCCAAATATATATATATACACACACACACACACACACACGGAGGCCTTCTCAAGACGTCCTAAACTGCCCATCCCATTTGGTTAATAACCTACCAGCAGCAATGGGAACACAATTAGATGGTTTTATGCGATTGCGCGGTTTGTCCACCACTTAATGAAAGGGGTAGGCGTACCACCAGTTCAGGATATTTGATGGGGTAAATGAGAAAAAAAGACAGCATTACTACGAGCACTCATGCATTATTCAGGTAAGTAGGCTAGATGTAGACCCTACCGTTATCTTTAATGCTTTAGGTTTGGCTAATCCGATTGACAGACACGTACGTGTTATTTGATCACTCGGTATCAAAGATCTTTAACTAGTAAAACGTTTTACTGTGATTAATTCTGATGGGCAGGCGAAAGTTGTTGTAGGTAACAGGTTTGCAACTTGCTTCTGCTTTTTAAAAAGTCTTGTTTAAATCGGTCGTGAGTGTTTCCTTTATGGATTTTTTTCTATCAAATACAAGAAAACATATCCGTAGAGGTGGTTTTTGTTTTTCTTCGTCAATGTTCCAGCCAAATGTAATTTAATAAATGTTTACATCTTGTAGACTTGCTTAACACACGGTCTGCAAATAAAAATTACAATTTGTAGTGTTATTATTGTGGTTTATTGACACTAGTGCGAGAGTGGATTCCACTGTAGCTATTTGTTTTGCTTAGTGTTTAGGAATGCAAGACGGATAAAAACATCGAAACACCAAATATCACGCAAATCTGTTAATGGAATAAAATGTTATACTAACTTTTAAGGACTGAAGTGAGGTTTTTACAAAACACGGAAGGTTATATTTAAATGTGTGGGATTTAAAGTAACCAGATATTGCTGCAGACCTTACCTGCGGTCTCCTTGCTTTTAAAACTCAGGCAGCCTCCAAATCCGTGTGGGTTTAATGTCGTAAAACTGTCAGATGGAACTTAAGCCCGATCCGTCGGACCCCTCCCCCCGCCAGGATCGTATTTAGCCTCGGCCGCCCTGTCCGCTGATACCTTCTTACGAGGCTGGTAAACTAGATCATGCTGATCGGCCGAAATATCCACTCTTTCACCCCCCCCCCCCGGTAAACTAGATGATCTGATGATCATCTCCAAGGGCACAACTTTGGGAGGATCATTGGGGGAGGGGGATTGATGTCTCCATCCATTTAACGTGGTTCAGCGGTCTGTATTGGCTGGGGGGGGGGGGCATCCCCCCATAATTTGCGTCCATGATTATCCCCAACATCCAAACATCTGCCTAGGTGTAGGATGGCCGTGGATCTTGGACTGTAGTTTGGTTTATGACGTCATTGCTGCATCCCAGTGGCACATGGTGCTGTTGCCGGATATGTTAAGAGAAGAGGCTCTCTAATCTCCAGTGATTTTGGTTGGTAATGTGATGTTGAAAGACATGACACTAAAAAGTGGTTTGTACTAGGCTTTTTTTGAGGGGAGACAAATGAACAATGTGGTTTGGTAAGACTCCACCTAGAATATTGTGTGCAGGTTTGGTCACCGTACCTTAAGAAGGACATTGCTGCCTTGGAAAGGGTCCAACGTAGGGCTACGAGAAGGATTCCTGGTCTTAGAGGAATGTCGTATGAGGAGAGGTTAGCTGAGCTGAATCTGTTTAGCCTCGAGCAAAGGAGAC
>JAODLD010000044.1:18808663-18823254 GCA_026781065.1 Mormyrops boulengeri | reverse complement strand
AGCTTGATGGGCCGAATGGCCTCCTCTCCTTTGTAAATTTCTTATGTTCTTAAAAAATGTACATACTGGTAAAAAGGCCAGGGCAGCTCTGGTGGATTGACTGGCAATTTCATAAGTTTAATCAATTTTTCAGATGTGATCAGAACGTACAAATGTGTAGGATTGTAAAAATGTGATAATATATTGTTCATTGTTTTAAATTAACCAACATCTCTGCAAATATGGGCCACAGACCAGTACTGGTTGGAAGGTAGAACAAGGATTAGCTGAAAACATTAAGGGGACATATTTAAATCTGATGTGAAGCTGAGCCGACACAATGATTAAAAGAAATGCTGGAAACAAGGCCCAGAATGTGCAACTGCAATTTGTAACAACATCTATTTCAATGAAAGTTACTTTGTGTGTGGGGCCCATCTTCAAATTCCATTAACACTATGGTGACCTGTGAATCAGTCCTGTTTGTCCTTCTCTTTTTTTTTTTTTCCCCCAGAATGGAGATGACATCATTAGCGGTGGCGTGCAGCCTGGTGTGTTGGGTGTCCCTTTACACCTGCCTCTGTCTCCACAACAACCGCCGTAGCTATGAGTGGAACTGTCGGCTGGTCACTCTACTCCACGGGATCCTCTGCGTGTGTGTGACAGCCTACATAGGCTTCGGCGACGGCCCCTGGCCCTTCACACACCCAGGCACGGAAGACAACTTGCACATTCAGACATTCGCTACTGGTTACTTAATATGGCTCATTTTGGGGAAGGAATCCCATGACTGCTAATGCCATTATGCCCCCTAAGATTCCCTATGAGGTATTTCAAGAAACATGGTGCCATCCTGGTGGTTGGTAGAAGTTGATAGAAATTATGCGATGTAATCAATCTGAACACTGTGCTGCCAGTTGCCGTAATTTAAATCAGAGACACACATATCGATGTTACGGATACACATGCGCACAGATATATTGATATAGATATTTCTCCCTGGGATATTTTCATAGCTTTACCGCAGCTTTTTATAGATCCAGCTGGTGCCATTATTTGCAGCACAAACACATTTACGCAGCAGATCTAGAACAATTTACGAAGCAAAGTTAGCCTGCCTTTCTTGGGAAAGGATCAGACTGCGATTAAAATTCTGACTTTGTATGGTATTCTGGAAAATGTCTTAAAGTATCCAGCTACTTAAACTAAAACTTTAGCTGAAAGCAGCCCTGGAACTGGGGCTTAAGGGCTTCGCTGAAGCGCCCATGGACATGTGACTCTTATGCTGAGACTCGGACCAGTGACCGTCTGATCACAGGCACAGGGGCTTAGCCTACTGTGCAATATTCTACCACCAATGAACATGTAGATGTATGAATTAGGTGTATGTGGGGTATGTACAAATAAGAATAGAATCAATAGGAGTATAAAATACTGTGGGTGATTAAGTGTAACAGGGTTGCCAGCTCTGGTCAGCTCTCTGGTCTGAGATTTTCAATTTGAGACAAGTCTGCATGCGCATTTACATGTATGTAACAGTTTTATTACCTTGTAAATAGTCTGTAGGGTTTGCAAACTACCCCAACGATTTTGATGTAGCTGATTTTAGGTTTATAATGTAACGGTATAGGTTTGCCGTAAGATTTCTTGCGTGAGCGTGAGAGTCTGAAAGCGTGAGTGTCACTCCAGATGCGTGAGAACTGGCAACCCTAGTATGAAATGTCCCATAGGTCTCAGCGTGCTTCTTCATGTAAGCATGTATGTGTAGAACATTGGTAACATGAACAGCCACTTGTTGTGTTTTGAGTGACTGACAGGCCCTCCCTACTCACATTCCTCATAGGCGTGGAGAACACGCCGCTCCAGGTCACCGCCATGTCCCTCAGCCTGGGCTACTTCCTGTTCGACATGGGCTGGTGCATATACTTCCACACGGAGGGACCAGTGATGCTGGCCCACCATGGCTTAAGCATCTTGGGCATCCTGCTGGCGCTGGACTTGGGCGAGTCTGGCACCGAAGTGTGTGCCGCCCTGTTCGGCACCGAGATCACCAACCCCCTGCTCCAGGCGCGCTGGTTCCTGCGGCAGACAGGACGCTATGAGGGGCTGGCAGGTGACGCCGTGGACCTGCTGTTTGTGGCGCTGTTCACGTCCGTACGCATCAGCGTGGGCAGCTGCATGCTCTACTGCGAGCTCGCCTCCCCCAGGCCGTCGCCGCTGATAAAAGCTGGTTCCATCGCCATGTACATGCTCTCGTGGGTGTTCATGGTGGACATCGCTCGCTTTGGTTTCCGGAAGAGCAGGGCCAGATACCGGACGTGGAAGGAGCGGCGTAGGATGCTGGAAGTCAACGGGAACCCTGGGAAGGCTGACTGAAACTGAGCTTATGATCTGACAGGTGATACAGTTTCATTTCTGATGGGAAAGCAGTAAGGAAAAGTTATCCGAAAAGTTCGTCGTTCCCATATGTCACGTGTATCTTAGGTGGTTTTATGGAACAAAGAAGAGTTGAATCTTTCATTGAAGGTTTGCTGACTGCTAGCTTCTTAAATAAATGCCATTTATTATTTGTTTTATTGACATTTTAAAAGGCTAATTATTCCATATCCTAGTAGGTCACCCCCTTAGGGCAGCAATGTGAATTCAGTCTTGTGAGGCCTGCCACACACCTCCCTCTGCTGACTCCATTTCACTATCATTGAATGACAACGCTCATTTATGGGAATGCAGTTCTGTACTTGGTTTCACCCACAAAGTTCTAAGTGCTCAGCCATCATCAGTGTGTGTGTGTGTGGGGGGGGGTACAATCTTACAATCTTATCCGCAAAGGGCCGGTGTATGCAGGTTTTTGGGGTAACCTTTAGGTCAGCTGCTCAAACCCTGGTGTGAGGACTCTTCAGCCAATCAGTCCCCTAATTAGTGACCTAATTAGGGAGCTGCAGGCCACCCCTGGTCTACGGCACTGTTTCCCAACCCAGTCCTCAGGGACCCCCATCCAGTCCACTTTTTTTTTGTCCCTCCCAGCGCCCTGCCATTCAAGAACACTGGATATCTGGTATAGGTGTGTTAGGAGCTGAGAGTTGTGAAAATGAGGCCTGGCTGGGGGTCCCTGAGGACTGGGTTGGGAAACCTTGGCCTAGAGTATGTCTTGTTTTGACTGGTGCACCATTGGGGAAAAAAAAGGTCTTAATCTGTGGTAAACAAAACCAATTTTTCATATGTTCTTATTATCCAGGACAGGAATGAACAGTTATGCCACAATTAACTGGTTCTTTATTTGGCGTAAAACAAATTGGAGAAACACTCATCTTTTGTCAGTTGCCAAACATTTTTGCCTCATTACACTGTATCATTGACTTGTCATGATTAATGTGTCGAAAGGAGAGAAATGTGATCTTAATACCAAGGAAGACTCTCTTTCATAGTGACAGGAAAGACAAAATTACTTAATATGAAAGTTACAACTTTTATGTGTCTTGATAAAATAGGTTATCAACTGATAATCAGTGACAGGAGACTTTGTTTATACTTTATTTAATAGTTATTAGTAAATACTAGTCTCTTTAAGCGTTTAAATTCAAGTAATGTTTTATAAATTGTGTTTTTTGACAGAAATAGCTTTTTCATTCATATAAAATATATCCGTTACTTTCAGCTGATTCTATAAATGCAATTGAATTATTAACCACGTTATGTATACTTTGAATGTATAGTTGTATTATACATTTATGCATTATTGTCGTGTTAATTTTTGTCAGTTGTCATTTCCGAGTAAATGTTTGATGGAAACCGCGCGAGTTCTCGCTTATGTTCAATGTACTATTTAATGCAACCGCCAGATGGCAATAAACCCAAGCTTTATTGCTGAACATTGTAATCCGAGCGCGAAAATTATAGATGATAATTATATAGGACAAATTTCTATTCCATTTTCTTTAAAGATGGAAGATAGTTGATATCGTACCAATTTAACGTATTTATGTTTACTAGAGCCATTAGTCAATGTAAGTGTTAGAACTATTACCAAAAAGTCCATAGTAGTGAAAAAAACCACTAGGCTGAATTTTCCTTCGAATGAGTTCGGAGATAAACCTTTACACAGAAAAGTGTAAAACTGGATCAATATAAGAACAGTTGAACTAATGATACACTGCAAGGTCGCTTTCAGTCTAGTAGGGTAAGACACATGTTGAGACAAAAAACATTTGTTCCCGGTTTGGGACACCAAGCAATGAAACAAATATTGAACATTTGTACAGGAGCCATTATGAGACTTCTTGCCAGGGCCGCCGAGAGAAAATCCAGGCCCCGGTACGAAGAAACTGTGTGGGCCCTTATACAAAATTCTATAATATCATTTACTTCTAACGATTGTAGATTACGTTGATACATTTAGATAAGTATGTATAGGTATAAATGTCATAATAAAGTAATATATTTATAATAGTAAAAGATGTTTATAATAGCATTTATTGTCTGTTGAACAAAGGTGCTTTCCTGGTCTTTTTCCTGGCGAAACTCTGAATTACATAATCAAAATTAATCTGTTTTGCCACGTCCATCAGCGAACGGTGAAAATCCGCGATATAGAAAGACCATATAAATAATTTTTTTAAATATATAGTTTAAGCCTTAACATACCCCTCCCACACACTTTAAACACATGTAAACTTATTAAAACGCACTTTGTAAACACATTGAATATGTGGATGTCGGGCTAAAGATATGAGTAACATAATAATAATAATAATATGTAATATATATGTATATTTAGTTATGTTAAAGTTATTATAAATTATAATACGTATTGTTCTACCGAACTCTTGTCTAGCACGCTTAGGGACAAATGAAAAGCGCGTGTACATTTCGTTATGAATTCCGACTCTGCACGTTCCTGTGCGTAGCAGTATGTTCTATGATTTACTAGTGTATTGCTTAAAAGTTACGTATACGTTAGTTATTATAAATTATAATATTGTTATAACGAATTTTTGTCTAGCACACGTAGCGTCTGCTGAAAACCGTATGCTTTGTTATGAATAGGGTGCAAAGTACACTACAGGTAGGATGTACATATTGAATTTTTACTCCATTTTTATTTATATACAGTACAGGTATATATATATATGTTATAAATACAGTAATACATTGTTGTTAATAGTTTAGCATAGAAAAATGCTTATTTCAACGTAAAAAGTTGTCAAAAACCCATAAAAACGATCACTATAAAATTGCAGATTTCCGCGATAGAAAATTCCATATGTTCCACAGAAAAATCCGCGATACATTGGGGGGGCGCAATAGCTGAACCGCAGTATAGCTGGGGATCACTGTATAATAATAATTATGGGACTGGTTGGGCTTCATGGGCCCCCTTGAGCTGCATAGGCCCCGGAGAGATGTACTGGCTGCACCCCCCTCTCCTCGGGCCTGCTTCTTGCTAATAATTACACATATCTTACATCTCTAAATTTATGTGCATATTCAAGTTTAGATTAGGTATGTTGAAGTCACTTAGACAAAATGATTAAATGCTATAAGTCTACGTAGTTTTATTAATCATCAATTGTGTATGTGAACAGCTTCCAAATAAATTCATTGATGCGATGATGTGCCACTTTAAGTGGCACTACTGTCTAAAATGTCATTAAAAAATTTTGTTTTGAAGAATTTCATCTGTGCTTCCAGGAAAGATGAGTGAATCCAATTATATTCCCCATCTATATATAAACATGTATTATATGTATATAAAATGTATTAAAACAGTAAAATCACCGAAGAATACTCCACTACCGGATTTATAGTGTAGTGATGTGAATCAATTTAGCTAATAACTGAAAGTCTGAAACCAAGGAGACTGAGCACAACCTTGCTTTATTTCAGTTTTATTTTGCTCTCATCGTTCACAAATTCATGTTGTTTGTTGAAAGCAGATACTACCCGCAGATGCCCTCTGTCCTTATTGCATGTGTGGCAGTTAAATGAGACAGATTTAAACGAAACGCTTTGTCATAAATTTAACTACATACTGCATCACTGCCTTGGGCACTCCTGTACTGTTTAGGACTGCATTCTGCTCAAAGCAGCTTCAAATTATAACATGCATATGTATCACCATGTGGTCAATAATTTAAACCCATTATTGACGGCAATTTAAAAAGAAAGGATACTTGATGAAATTTTAATATAGAAGAAAAATACACCATCGCCACCATTATTACTAATGTCATTGCTACAGCTATTTGTGATAATTACATAAGATGCAATTATCATTATTTTCGCTGTTCTATCAAAGCGAACCACCGACTTAAAATACGTTTTAGTACTTTAAATGCATTTTTTAATTCAGCAAATCAGATTTAATAACTTTCTTAAGGGCAGGACGACAACCTGTCTCTAGGAGTGGATGCAGAAATCTTCACGATACAAGCCAGCCGCCTCCAGAGTATCAGCGGCTGACTTGAAATACTTGAGCCCGCACACATTGAAATACTTGTCTTCATCATGACGACGTTGCACATGATGCCTGTCGCACGTATTAAATTATCTTTAGCGACCCGTTGTTTCTCTCCTTGGGATTATGTCATGTTTGGCGGAAGTATACAGCTGAAGACAAGGAGGGCTCCTCGCTCCTCCTGGGCGGAGTAATCGCGCGATACGGCAAATTTGTTGAAAGTCACGGAATATTTGGACAAAAAATAAATAATCTTGCAGCGAGGTAAAATATACGCACAAACCTTATCAACCTGTCATTTACATATACGGCTAAAAATATATTTTCTTTTGCCTCCTGACTAGTTGTCTTTAGGACTGACAGAGTAATAGCAACCAGTTAGCTTAGGGAATTCCGCTGAGAAAACAGGACAAGGGAAAAAAAAACTGCTGGATAGGGAACGTGGAGAGAAGGAAGGGAACGGGAAGGGTGTAAATGTGGACTTCAGAGCTCAAATGAATACAGCCGGGAATATAAAGAAGCCGGGAAAGTTATCATCCATTGGACCTTCAACATGATTCCGCGCTGTTTATTCTCGTCGCGGCTTTTCGTGCGTTGATTTTTTGGAAGGGGGCTGTATGGGATCCGCATTAGCGCCGTAGCTAACTGGCTAACATCAAAGGAAGCGAAGTTTTCCTCTTCTTTTCCCCCCTTTCGTGTTGCTTTTTTGCATTTTTTCCCCCCGTTCCGCTGGATTAATTTGCTTGGAAGTGCGGGTCGAGCAGGCGGCAGGGGGATATGGTCCGGATTATACACGTACTGCGGGGCTGGGCTACAAGTATCACAAGTTTCGGGGTTTAGAGAGGAAGGTGGTTTTTTTTTTCCTTTCCTCCTTTTTTTGGAAAGCCGTGTTCCCTTTTCCACCCGCAGGACAGTATTGGCAAAGTGGAGGCCCGTTTGACGAAAAAAAGGACTTGAAACGAATGGGACACACACATACCGGGTGGGGGATAAGGAGTTTTTTTTAATCGCAGAAAGGAATAAAACTTCGGGATCGGGGTCCCCCCTCCCCCTTTTTGTTGTCTTTGTTGTCATAGTTTGGGAATTTTCTCATGAGAAAGAACTGCCGGGATATGTGGCGAGCGGGGAAGCTGGACTGGGATCTTTTCTGATGGGATAGCTGCGAAACGCTTAATAGATTTCGGGAGGATTAAATTAAAAAAAAAAAACGTAAAAGGGGGTCAAATGGGAGTGTTATGTAGACGCCTGTGAATGAAAGAGGAGAAAAACAAGATCCGTACCGAGAACTAAGGACGCAAGGAGGGTGAAAGACTGGGTGTTATTTGGCCAGAAAATAAATTAACCATAGGTGCAGCTCGCTCGGTGATACTAACAAAGGCTGCTGGCAGACAGCGCCAGGCGAGGCGTGCTGTCTGCGCCCGGATCTCTGCATTAACCCCCCAGAAAGGGCGTCAGTGCCGCCGCCGATCATCGGCTTGCCTCGCGCACGCCGCGCTCCCGCGAGATACGAGTTACGCGTTACGCGTAGCACGCGACGACTAACGGTTATTTTTGTCTAACAAAGAATAAGTTTTTTTTATATATCGTTCGTCGATTCTCCTTTTTTTTCAGATGGTTTCCCCGCCGTCTTTTCTTTTTCTCTGCGACAAGGGAAATAAACAAGCACCCGGACAAAAAGCGCGACCGAGCACGAAGTTGGCTGCGTTGTGAGCAGTCACTGATCTGAGCGGAGAATCTGCACTGTCTGCGATCGTTTCCTAACGGAGACCAAGGACCTACTTTTTCTACAAAAAAAAAAAAATCATACACCGAGGGTTGTTTTTTTCCCTTCACATTCTTGGTAAAATGATAATTGGATAAAGGCCGAAGGGAAAACTAGGAAGCCCAATGAGCGGCACACAGGCTACAGTCACTGACAGGTAAATGCCTATGCACCGTGGTTACACGGCATTATAATAATAATAGTAATTATTATTATTATCATTATTATTATGGACACGGCTTGTTTTTAATCAAATACTGTTCCGAGATCATTTTTGTCACATCATCGCTGTCTGTTTTACGCGGTTACCTCCGTTTGTCATATTATTTTTCATATCCTTGCAGTTTGTTGATAATGTTTTCGATCTCGGGAGTTAAATCTTTGGCCCTAGTAAGTTACAATGAGGATAATTGTTTTCCTCTTAGGATGCGTTTTCCTGTTTTGTCTCGTCATGTGAAGCTTTTGAATGGGAGGCGCTTGCCGACTGAGGGAAACGCATGTTTACCTTGGAAAGGCAGGGGAAATGTCTTGGTATAAACGGCCAAGGGTGCCGACTGCAGCAGTCAGAAGCCATAGCCCGACGACTTATTGCGATTGGAGTAATACACGGTCTGCAACATGCAATAGGATGGAACCTCTTCCCCTTTTAGATGCGGCATCCATAATGGATGGGTTATTCAGCGTATTTATAATAATTTACACAGTGTTGGTCTATGGTTTTAATGTCGGGAAGTAGTGTTTTTCAGGGAATATGTGTGACTTCTGGTAATAGATGGGCTGCTCTTGAAAGTTATATTGGCTAGACATGATTGGTTATTTTTGTTATTCTTTTACAATATTAAGGTGAAGAGAAATTGGAGGTTTTATGTAACTGTGCCTGATTCTGGAGGTCTTTTTGTCATCCAGGGGCACAACATTTACTGAGAGGGTTGGTGTCGGTGTTTTTAACATGTTCTCCAACCCTAAGTGGTATTACTGGAGAACATGTTGACAAGCAGCAGTTTTGGGTTTGTCTGTGAGTGCGGAGAGCATGACTCTGTGGGTCTCTAGTGTCATTTCTGTATCCTTGCTGAGCAGTGTGCAAACTAACACCCATCAGGGTGACTGTCCCTATATCACAGAGGTTGGCAGACAGCTGACCCCTCGTCATTGAATGGTGCATTTCGAACACTACCTACTCGCCTGTTTGTGCAGGGTTATTAACAGGTGGAGTTGACCTTTGCTGTTTGAGGGGTTTGGCAAGGCTTACATACAGTCTGGTATGCGCTGTCATACCTTTCTGAGATGTGTGTCCACTTAAGGAGGCGGCTGAAGACCACCGCGGCTATGTTAAAACCCCCCACCCCCCTGGCAGTAAGATACCCTTCCTGCTTTTGACTGAGGCAGACAGGCAGAGGGTGATTGTGTGGAATTTGCTGACTTGGGCCCTAGAGATCATAATGATATTGTAGGACTGGTTCTTAAATAAAAGTAAGCATAACCTTGTGAAATTTCAGTTTGTTGACAAGCAGGGGCCCATCTTTGTCTGCTGGGATGTTCCTGTGTTGCCACTAGATCAATAGTTTGTATTTTGGGGGCTGAACTGCCTCTGTCCTGAGTACAGGTTCAGCTTAGTGCCTGCATCAACATTCAGAGGGATTTTTGAGTCATAATTCTTTTTTTTTTTTTTTAAATAGCAAACTAATTGTATGTAGCTGCACTGGCTCTTGCCTTCTATGTTGTCATGATCAAAGCATTGACATTAATGTTTTGTTTGTCATGCAGTGGTGTAATGTCCCAGATATTATTACTCATGCTGTAGCTGTGGGCTCTGGACCCCAGTTTTACATTGTGGTAAGTTGTACACCATATCTTAGATCTGTTTGTGCTTGCAGAATTAAAGTCTTACTGCTTCTGCAGGATGAAAAATGATGTTTCTAGAATGCACAGGGACTGTAAGGATGCTGGCAAATTGAAATGTGTACAGTCTTTGGGACCATTCCAAGCAGTGGCGAGCAGATGTCAGATTCAGTGAATGTCCGTGCTTCTGGAAAAGGGAGATGTACGTGAGGAATGTTTTGCTGAGGGTGAGGCTATTGGCGAATGATCTTCAGGATCTGAGCCTGAGCGGCTACTTCTGCCTAACTGTGTAAAAGCTGTGTGTGTGTTTCTGACGTGATTGAGTGGTCCTTGCAGATGAGGTCTTCAGTACGTGCTTACTGCAGCTTTCCCCTTTTTACACTATTTGTGTTTCCAGCCTTGAAGTTGTACCTCATGTCATTTTCATTTTAATACTTTGCATCTTGGCTGGGGACAGATAAGACAAGACTTGGAACAGTTTACATGGAAAAATAAAATGTTTAAACAAGCCAAGTTTTTCTTTAATCTGTGTAAACTACTGTCAGTGAATACAGGCCAGTAACAGCATTGACATCTGAACATCAAATTGCATTTATGTTGTGCCATGTATTGTTAAGACTAAATTATTCCCAGATCTGGACCTGCTCATGAATAGAAGTATTTGCAGCTCAGGCTTTCAGTGGTGGAGTGTGGCTGGGCTCGAATTCTGGTGTTCTCTGTTGGTGATGCTTCCCCACAATCTGCTCATTATCCACAGTTTGAATCTTTAAGAACAACATTTCACTTTTGACTTGCACAAGACATTTAATTGCTCTAGTTATTGTCTGCCACTTTGAAAACAATTAAATGAAAATTTGCTTCTGATTAAAGTGAGGTCACACTGGATGAACATGTCTGCTGGGGCGAATCCACTGCCGCCTTCGTGGTAGTTCTGCTTGTTTGAAAGCCATTGGTATTTGGATTACTGAGGCGTAAGGGATGCAGCCACTTTGTTTGTGTAAGTTCTCTGTAGTCCAAGGATGCATGTTGGTTGGTCTCTGTGTCAAAACCAAATAGAAATGACACCTTTTAGGGTTTCCTGTCACAGCGAGGCTGAAGGAGAGAATGAACTCCTCCATCTGATGGCCAGTGAAGGACCTGACCAAGCACTGCAGTGTTCCAGCAAAATTGTTGCAAGTGTTGCCTGTGGTGCAGGGTTTCTGGTTGCTCCTTAGTAGGGCTGAGAGACTGTTTTGCGTAATATCATGTGGTTGTGGCTTGTTTGCAGCCTTCAGGCAGAAGCTATAACCTTCAATGGTCTAACATGGTGGCGTCTCTGCCTCTAAGCTCTAGACCCCTATGAGTCACCACCAGCACCTTTCGTTTTCAACTGGAGCCACATCCACGGTGGTTTTGGACTGGGGCTTCCTCAGGATTTATGGACGGACACATAGCTGAAGAAGTTGCGCTGGTTCTCTGTGGCCACCTGCGCCTGGGTGTTTTGCCATGTCGAGCCCAGGGTTGTATGCGGGGGTGGAGTCCTTCCAGTTGAAGGTGCCTGCCCCCCCCCCACCTCAAACTTACCAGCTCGCTTTAAGCCTTGGCTGTGTCCAAGCCACGAGTGTGAGCTGATGCGGGCTGACAGGCAAGCTGGGCGGCAGTATAAAAATTCTCCGTTTTCAGCTCACACTCATCCTCTCCTATTCTAGGATAACCTGCCAGCACAGTAGAAACCCTGTGTCAGCCCAAGCTGTTCAGGTCCTCCCCTCCCGGTATTCTGAGCTGAAAAAGCTGCCATTGTATACAGACTGGTAGAATACCTTCCCCTTTTGACTTCACATTATTTGGGTTTATGAGGATTGGGGGAAAGCGGGTGTGGAATGCACAATGATACAGTTCATGTGACCCTACAGATTCCTCTCTGGCTTTGCCAAGTCTGTGCAAACAGCCACACCATACTCTACTTGGTTATGAAATTAACTTTGGTCCGCATTCTGCGAAGTTTTACAGATGGGTAGATGTAACTACCTGAATCCAGTGAGTCCAAAGGTCAGAAGTAGAAAACGTTCACCTAGGATTGGGCAATATAACCTCAAATCAATATCATGATTGATTGAACATTTTACGATTAATGAACGATTGTTTAATTTTTGTTTTTCTTGTTTGTTTTTTTTTCTACCCTCATATTTCACTGGCAAGGTTTGTACTGTAAATATGCTCAAATATTAAAGCTGGGATATTTTTTCTAATGGAAGACTATATCTTTTCTTTATGATTTTCAAATAATTGATGGAAACGCAGACAGATGAAACATTCATGGTAATTTATTGAATATTTTGAACAACTGAAATCAAAGCACAAATCACTTTGTCAAATTTTAGTTTTAATTTAAAAAGCAAGCTCCCTAAATAAGTAGAAAATAAGTAGTTTGAATTTTTTGCAAATAAAATAAATTACAGTGGAATCCTTGTATAGTCTGGGTAAAATTGAGCGGATGGTCATTATAACCGATTTTTACATTTTTCTTTGTCTCTGGCAGATTATCATCCAAGTGACATTTGTATATTTATTACACAAATGTAAGGTAATAAAACGGACAGCGTTGCTATTTGCTGAAATTTATTGACTCTTTCAAAATACAGTACAACTGTTTCAAATGTTTTTCAAATTATAGTACTGAACAAATTCAATTACTGTTTATAAACTGTGTGTAATTCAAATATGCTGTAATATAGTACTGTACATAAAATATATCTTATTGCAGTTTCGTTACTGCATCTCGTTGGCTAATTTTTGGCAGTTTATCATAAACTTTGATGAGTCTATATTTGTCATTCAGAGAAAATTACTTTTCCCGTCATGTTTTCTGTGTTTGTTGCATTAGCCTCAGGTAGCTAGCCAAGAGCAGACGGGTTACCGCAAGGCAAAGTTGGCAAGTAAAAAAAGAATAATTACTGTAATTAAATTTTTTTCTATATGCTATGTATAGAAAGACATTATATTTTACCTTTGGTAGCTGAAACTGTTTTTACACACTGTTTACGTTTGACCTCTCCTTATTCACCTTTGTCTTCACTAAAGCCACAAGGTGTCCAAATGAGGGACACGGCATTCTTTTTTTTTGGTACTAGCTGCTGGAGTTGCTCAGTCAGCTCGGTATTTGAGTTTTCCTCCACGTTGCTTCCATGTCGCAGACTGGACAGGGCGGAGTTACGTGACAACACATGCATGGTAGTATGATTTTACGGGGACAGTACATGAACACACACTGGGGAAAGTATTAACAGAATTTTTTTGTTTTTAACTGACATGGACAAGATTACCTCAATTAGAGGTTGTGAGTGTAGGTTTTGATTAACTTTTGATTAATTGCCCGGCCCTTCGTTCACCTGACTTATGACTTGGGAGATGGAGGAAAGTGACATTAAGGATTTTCACAGCTCTGGTTTGTGTTTCTTAAATGCATTACACTTAAATGTTAAATTGAGGTGAACAGTTAAGTGTGTGTAAAAATGAAAAATACTGTCAGCATCCCTTTACACAAATGCAAAAATGTTTGTCAAAATCATGCAGATTGTGTTGATGTGCTACCTTGGTGGGGTTTTTTTTCCTCCCTTGAAGCCAGGACGTGGCGTGCAGTGAGTAACCGCTCTTCCCAGACACCAGGGCTCCACCTTCCTAGGAAGGTGTGGTTCTCTACAGCTGTTTCCTTTTTGAGAGAATCTTATGTGACTGAAATTGGCCTGTTGTACTACCTAGAAGACAGCAGCTGTAGTAATAATTAAATTTTTTTATGCTTGTCTCCTCATCTTCTTGCTGCTGACTCAGACAAGGTCTTTTTAAGAATCTTGTGTGGTAGGCGATTGTGCCAGAATTGATGTTGAATTCAGTCTCTTTTGGGGCTCTTCTGTCTCTTGTATTCTACCCCATATGGTGCATTTTTAACATCTAATTACTTTCCTATGAATGACGACATTATGATCTAGTGTGGTAGGACCTTTGATATGATCCTCTTAAGCATTGAAGCTTCTGTATCCACGGATCTGCTACAAGGTGTGGATATTTACAATACTGTTAGGACATGCTACACATTTTGTCATGCTTCGCCTGAGGACTTGGAGCAGCAGAAGGCACTTATGTCTGGGGTCCATGCTGCCAGGTTGTGTGTCGTATGTTTACACCACCAGCATGGACAAAGCCAGAACCAGGCCTGCTGAGCATGGGGGAGTTCTGGCTTCTGGAGGAACAGGACAGCAGGCGTTATCTGTGCCTCGTCACGCCCCAGAGCGGGAACAAGGCCCAACCCTTTTCGAGCTGCACACCACTCGCTGCTTAGATGTGTGTCAAGGTAGCGAGCAGCATCCCTATTTCTTCAGCTGCTTGTGCATCACGTGCTGGTGCCTCTGTAGCTTTGCCAGGTTTGATAGTGCAGTGGACTGTGCTATGTCAGCCCATGGGAAACCTGAGTCGGCCTTCTCCCCTGAGAGAACTAAGAGACCCCCCGCGCCCCGGGGGGGGGGGGGGGGGGGGGGGGGGGGGGGGGGGGGGGGGGGGGGGGGGGGGGGGGGGGGGGGGGGG
>JAODLD010000044.1:18774427-18788607 GCA_026781065.1 Mormyrops boulengeri | reverse complement strand
TTGTTTTTTTTGGTGGGGGGTGGGGGATGGGGGGGGGGGGATTGCCAGATTCTAGACTTCTTCCTCTTCACATGTGGCCTCAGCAGCCAGTGCAGTTTTGAAAGCTTTGAAAGTTCTGCTGTTCCTTCGCCACTCGGGGATGTCCCCGACCCAGCTGATTTTTGACTAGACATGCTGCGCTCCTTTCAAGGCACAAAAGTCTCATTTCAACACATGCCCAGTCCCCTCCCCCTTCCATCTTGTAGCCCCTCCCACCAGTTCCTGCTCCTCCCTCTCAAACTCATTTCCTGACCCCTTGCAAAAATGCTCAGTTCTGAATTCTTAAATGCAGGCCAAGCAAGTGTCAAAACAAAGACCATCTGCTTGGCCTTTCGCAGTGTCCCCTCATCTTTTCAAATCATCGTTGGGTCTTCAGTCTCTGCTGCCTTTGCTGCGGCCTGGTGGTGTCCAGGCATGTCCACTTGAGGCCAAAGCTGTTAGGTTTTTGGTCATCAATGGATCATTCAGCTCACCAGAGAAGGCCTGAAAGGGGTTCTCTGTGACTGTGAAGAACGTGGAACACGTGGTAATTCAGTAAATGGTTCCATACTGAAGGCCACTGAGTCATATTACATTTTAAATTTATTCAGTTCTCCCAGTGGATGCATGGTGCCTGTGTAGTTTATCCGGTCTTTTTGGATGGTCATGATTCCTGATTTTTTTGCACCACGGCATTCGCCTGCTTCAGAATGCCCTGTTTTTGACATGTTTTGTGCTGCAGGTGTTTAAATGAGCTTTAACATTTACCTGTAATTTCACGGGTATCACATTTTGTACCCACCTCCCCTGTGCTCAGTGATTCACATTTACCATTTAATTTTCTTAAACTCTTCGGCTGGGTGACAGGCAGTCTTAAAGATTAAATAGGACTTTCCAGTCTGGACCTTCTCTTTAATCATGAAGTGATTTGTCAAGGACGGAAAATTGGAAACGGAGCGAATTTCTCAGCGTTTAAATTCGGTCACCTGTCCTGGGAAAAGTCAGCTCATTGGTAGAGTTGAAGAAAGGTTTCTTTTTTCTCAACTTCAGAGGTTTAAAAACATTCTCTAGGAGTTTACTGTTGTTAAGCTATTGTGTAAATTTCATCTTTCCGCAAGTGATCTTCCACTAATGATTGCCTTTTTTTTAATTCCATGTAAGATTGTGAATGCTCCATCCTTCCTTTCCAGATGACTGTGTGCAGACTGATGCATATACATACTTATGAATTCCCCCCAATCCTGTCTCTCCTAGTCCCCTGTGATCATATTGTTTTAACTGTCCAGTTGGCCTTGATGTGTTTGTAAAACTGCATCTTTTTGTGAAACATGCTGTCACAGTACAGCCCCGATGGACATCCCTAATTAGATTTAAAAAAAAAAAAGGCAGGTCACCCCTCCTGAACCAGTGAGTGACGATCAAAATGGCCTCTTTAGTTTCCCTGACTCTCTACTTGTCGTGGCCCAGAGACATTCCGGGGCCACTGAGGCAGTCTTGTGCAGAGGCACATTGGGAGCTCATTGCCAAAGCCACCCCCACCCCCCCTCGTTTTCCCCTGTATCTCCCACTCCCCCTTTCACACACTCAGGAAACGGGAGCTGAGCCAGTGCTGCTCACTGTTTCCGGGAATCTGTCCCACAATGCCTCAGTGTAGTCAGTAGGGTTGACGTGAGCGCCATTGTTCCGAGTGCTGGGCCATTGTTTAAGGGAAGGAACAGCGACAAATACAAAAACCACCCAGTGAAGGGGGGGGGGCATAAGCTCCAGCTATTTATAAAAAAAACATAAGGGAGGAGGGGGTGTCTCTTAGCTCATACACGGGTTGTTTTCTCACATCTGAAAAGACTTGTCTTTTAGCAACAATGGGGGTGACTTGCTTCCTTTAATGTTGTATATAATTTTTTAGGAGAAAAATCATATTCAGGCTGAGGGATGCTGTGGCAGTGACTTTTGGGATCAAAGCCAGAAAGTTATTTTATCCTAGGCTGCAGACTAAACTGGCTCTGCAAAGTGGGTAGGAAATTGCATTCAGTTAAACACGATAGCACTCTTTAAGTTTAATCATCAGATGAATGCTGATGAATGGCGGATGCCTGTGTTTGGTCAAAACATGCGGGTGCTGCATTTCCTGTTAACTCTCGAGCCAGTTGGCGTGAATCGAACAGTGCTGGTAGTGTCCCAGGGTATATTGATTTGATTATACTGGATTTTCCCCAGTGGGGAGACGATATGGCTGTGCTTAGACTGGTATTTTTAATATGGCCGTGTTAATTGGCTGACTGCTCATTAATGTTGTAGACCGTAACCCTTAAATCCACTCATCCTTAACAAGAAACCTCCTGTCTCTTGTCTTTCAGGTATCCTAAAAAAGCGACCAGGTAAGGACGCCCTTTCCATGCTTTGTTCTCATGCCATATAACTCTTAGATACTCCGCAGTCTGTGCAGCCGTTTTGCACCCACATCCGAGCAAAATGTGAAGGGGGACACAAAGGGCCTCCTTCTGTGTCTGACCCCTCTGCTGCACTCTCTCAGGAACAGAGGACTGTCACAGATGGCATGAGCCAGCTGTGCCAAGGGACCTGACCTCCCTGCTGGCTCTGAGGGTCTCTGTCAGAGCTTAAGCCTCCAGGATGTGCAGCCCACTTGTGGATCTGAATTATAGACATGACTCATCATAGATCTAGGGCTTAGGGTCTGACCCAAGCAAAGGCTGAGGTCTTAGACGTGGTCCAGTTATATGCCTTAAACTTAGGATTTCCTTTTATAAATTAAAGCTTAAGTGCAAGGCTTAGCCTGGTTTTAGTCTCGGACCTTAATGTCTGAATCACTATTCCAGAGTTCAGAGACATGGAACAGATGCAGTGATGGGTGTGAGGCGTAGGACTCAGGCCAATAGTAACCCCAGGGAAGTCACACCCATGGTATGGTGCAAAATGCTGTGAAATGTTTTTCTGCATAAAGTGCCATCAGTCCTTCAGCCTAGGATGCCTTCTAGCAGGAAGTTGCCTCTGTGAAATGTTGGCAAGTGCTATTCAAGGAATTTGGAAATGGATAAGCGATCAGAAGGGATGGCTTTTGCCTATGTCCTGCTGTAACTGCAGACATCCTCTTCATTTTTTTTCCTTTGTTTTGGGCCGACCTTGTAAGTCCTTTGAGCACTTGTGAATGGGGCCCTCTGTCCTTAACAAAATTAAGTTGTAATTAGGAGTTAGACAGACTGGCTATGCATGATATTAGAGAAACAATCGTATGTAATTATGTGTGCGATAATGTGTTTAAGTCCAGAGAAGACCCAGGCTGATAGGCACAATGGACCTTCTTGGTCATGCCTGTTTGGGTCATGTCCAGCCACATGGGAAATGATCCTTTGGCGCCCCCGTCTTTCAGGACAGAGGTGCCTCTTTATTAAAAACCAATTAATATCTGAAAGAACAGGTGTACAGCAGCAGTTATTAATAACTTCATTCACGGCAGCGAGCACCAATGTAAAATGAAAACCAGTGCACCGATGGGTCCTTGAGCACCCGGAAAGTGATGGTCACAGAAGCCAGGCTGGAGTGTCACGCTGTCCCCACCCCTCCAAGGCTGTATATCTTCTTGTCTCGCAGGACAGGCAGCATTCTCAGCAAGGACCACCCACCAGACAAGAAGCCCAAGAGCGACAAACCCAGCGTGCCCTCCTCGCATGACTTTGACCCCACAGGTAATATCAGCAACACTTCTTGTATACACACATCTGCCATTTCTCTTATGGCTGACACCAGTCCTGCTTTGGTCGATGGAGCCCTCCCCCCACCCCCTTCCACACATTGCAGTTACTCCCCTAAAAACATTAGGGCAGACTAACATGGGAGTGCTAAAGTATGTATCTGGTGCATTTTAGGGAGCTTTTCCACCGCACCGGGTACCGTACTTTTGGTGCGGTACTTTCGGTGCTTTTACCTTTCCACTGACTTCTGGTTGAGTACCAGTACCAAAAGTTCCAGTACTGAAAGTGCCAAAGCAGCTGGGGTACTTCTTCGGTACTTTGGGGTGGGACTTGAAACTCTTTCTTTGTCAATTGGTTATGCAAATAGCCTGCTGCTGAAATACAATACAAACAGCGCCTTGAAAACATTTGCGGGCTCAGAAAATAATGATAAACGATGTAAAAAAAAATGCAATTTGGTCGCAAGAACAAATGCAACAGAAAGATCCAGGTTGGCATGACAAGAAATTAAAAAGTATTTTGTTGAAAATACTAATACAGCACCTAGCAATGTGATTTTGTTGTAATAAATATCGGGTTATTTATAAAACAAAAAAGGAGTTCATAAATTTCTCACAAGCCTGTCTTTGAGTGATTTAAACGACAACGATGAAAATGATTACGATTGTCTCGGAGAATATATGCAGCACTCCTGCAAAAGCAGCGGAGGTAAACTTTAAACTGATTTTTAAACATATAAGAATCTATAAAAGGAATGATAATTCAAATTACAAAGCTTGCTGAGTGTTTTTTTCCTATGACAGAGTAACAGAGTAAAAATATTTTGGTGAAGCTTAATGCTATAATGTCCATATAGAACTGAAAGTGAGAAAAAGTCTTATCTTAATATAGCTGACAAGCTATGTAAGAATTGGATGTGCATACCATGCGATGTTGGTATTAATATTACACATCATCCAGCCCTATAGTATACCACAGCCATTTTAAGAATTCCGTACCACAACAAAAAAACCCTGCCTTGCGCTGTGATGTCATTTGGCGCCGGTACCAGTTATTACGGCAGTGGAAAACTTAATACCTTGAAGTACTGTACTTTCTTGAAGTACCAAAAGTTTGGTACCTGCTGCCGTGGAAAAACGCCTTTAGATGTCACTAGTTAAACATTGGTTTTACACAGTTTCAGTCAAGTCTGGACACAACTGCTGAAAATTGTTTTTCAACAGTATAATGACCCTAAGCACACCTTGAGGTTATTATCTTGAGGTAGAAAGTACTATACTATCTTGTGAACAAGGAAAGAGATGGACAGCTGTGACAGATGACCTGGCCCCCACAATCCCCTGACCTAAACCCAATAGAGCTGGTATGGGATGAGTTGGATCGAAGAGTAAAGTAGCCAGTTTGTGCCCAGAACTTGTGAAAATTCCTTCAGTACTGTTGGTGAAGCATTCCAGGTGGCTCCATCTGGAAGCTGATTGAATTGAAAGAATGCCAGGAGTCTGCAATGCTGTCATCGAAGCAAAAGGGGATTATTTTAAGAAAATTTTAAGATGTACTTCTCTTGGTCATTGCAGTATTTGATATGTATAACATCATTTCCTCAAGGCATTTTATTATATGGTGAATAACACCTAAAATAGACACATGCATTAAAAGCAGGTGTGCAAACTTTTGTCTGGTACTGTATGTAGACAACTAGTCCATCTGCTAAGAGTTTGGTTTCTGCACTGATTACAACCTCTTCAAGCTGCACACTGTCTTGAAGATCATCAATGAGGAGAAGTAAATGACATCACGATCTCTAATCCATATCGTTAGCGTCTCACTGCATGTGTCATAACAGCCATCGGAGGACCTTGAATTTAATTTTTCGGCCCTGGGGAGGGCCATCCATTTAGAAGGGCCATCCGGGTGAGGCTGAAGGGCGCCAGGGCCCCACTTATCTTGAGCTAAAGACAGCAGCTCAAGCCTGCAACAAGCAGAGATAACCATGCTAAGAACCTGGTCGTATGATAACGTCAGCAGTGCAGATATCCTGTCTACACCCTTTGTTAGGAAGCAAACTGGTCTCACAGACTTATGTCTAGCAGGTGGTTACTGTTTTGTTTGGTTTAGTTTAGTTTAGTTAGATAATAGGAGCAGGCCTGTTTTCACCCAAATGGCATGTTCCACACTTCTCTGTGGGTGTGGTTGGGAAATCATCTGCATACGCCTGCTTTTCCTCACTTGGGCTATTACGGGTGTTGGTGTTAGTGTTGGTGTGGGTACAGGCACTCTCCTTTGGCTGACCTTCCTCCGTGTTTAGCATGGTTTTAATAGCCCTAATCTCCACCTCATCTGCCCTCCGGCTTGTTCTACCTCATTACTGAAGCTGATTCCTTCTCATTTGGCCTGTACTCCAATCTCATGCAGTCATGCAAGTTTATAAGCATCTAGAACACTGAATGTGATTGAGTCTGTATCCATTGTTATCGGTGTATTTCTTTTTTTTTATTTTATCATCGTGATTTCAGTAGTGCTTTTTATTGCTTTTTGTGATTTTCAGTCCCTTAGGGTTGAGGGGGTTCATGGTGAACGCATGCGAGTGCAGGGCTCGTCTTTGGCTCACCCAGGGCAGATGGGGGTCCTCCTTTCTCCTGTCATTAATTTGCTTTGTTTCTTTCCCCCCATTTGACTGCCCCGGTCGTGGCACGGTGTAACTATCGTGCACATAGATCCGCCGTTGCGGAGGAGCGAGAGCATTGTGTCTGATTGGAGGCCAGAGCCCTGTGGTAAGCTGCTGCTGCTCCAGCTGTGTGCCTCCAAAATCCCCCACCCCCCCCATGCTTATGCTCCCGCCCCCGTCTGCCTAACGTCACCCCCTCATTCCCCACACACCTCCAGCCATTCTACTCCGCTTTGCCCCTTGCCTATGGTTAGGTGCCACTGCTGGGTTGGTGGGGCCCAGTATGTCAGTGGGGAGGGGGGTCCGTCTCCAAGGGTGTCTGTCAGGGTTTTTAAGTGAGTGATGGGAATGGTTTGGGATTTATGCTGCAGCCTCAGCAGAGGGGATTGAATGAAGCAGGTGTGTGTGTGTGTGTGTGTGTGTGTGTGCATAAAGTGTCGCTGCCGCATTTGTTTTCCCTCCCAAGGTCTGTGAGGGTCTGAAATCATCTACAGGGGGAATAACGAGCTATGAGCTAATGCTCAATTTGAAACGACACAAAAGGCCTTGCACAGGAGAACAAATGCGACGTTTTGCCCATCAAAGGAGCTCTTGAGGACGCTGGGTCTGCAGGGGGGTGTCACCAGCGGCCGTCGGGGAAACAGCGGGGCCCCTATGTGGTGGCGGGCCGGTGGGAAAGGGGAGGGTTTGTGGAAGGCACCACCAGTGGGGAGAGTGAGGTCCTCCAGGGGCTCGTGCAAGCGGGCGGGACACCCGCCCATCTCTGGCCCTCAAGAGATCAGATCGTGGAGCCCACTTCACCAGGCTGACCAATGAATTGTGAGAATGGTAACTCTAGGGTCTAGAATGCTCATTCGGCAGTGAACCTTTTAATAAACACAGCATATAGGCCGAAGTGGCTATAGCATAACCGTGGTACCTCGGCTGCTGGCTGCCAGAGGTTCCAGCCTGCTGCCGGCGGCAAACGTTTTCTTTGTGGGTCAGGGTGGCGGTCTCGCCCTCCTGCCAGGTACCCCAGAACTCGAACAGCACGATACCCCTGTGCCTCTCCCCACACGCGTGTGTCCTCAGCCGTGCGGTTTGCCGCGTGACATCAGGTGCGGGCAGAGCTGGGGAAGTGGCGATGGGCGTGTGGCCTCACGAAGCCGGTGTCCCAACCCCGTCTCCGTCCCCCAGGGCTCGTCCAGCGATGTGTGATCATTCAGAAAGATGACAATGGCTTCGGGCTGACTGTGAGCGGAGACAACCCGGTGTTTGTGCAGCTCGTCAAAGAAGGTAAGTGCTGCCCTGCCCACAGGACAGAGGTTCCGCGGCAACTCTCCCGCGTGTGCGGCTGTGTCTTCTACAGTGTAAAGCAATTATGTGACTCATACGAACCTTTCATTATTATGTCCTGGAAACATAATATCATGTGTATTATAACACAATAAAACATTATCATTGACCGGTAAGTCATTTTCAAATTAAATAACTAACCCGATGCTGCGTCCATGCTAGGGTGGGCTCCCATAGGGGGGTTTCTGGGATGTAAACACGGCGTACAGTACCAGTCATTAGTAAACCTGCATCCTCACGCTACTATTTGCCGTGTGAGGGGATGAAACCACCAGCGGTAGTTTGAGGGGGGTGGAGTCGGGCATTAAGTGTTGTTTACCATGTGCTCCACCGGGGGCACCATTCACCCACGTGGCGTTCTCTTTGCTCCGGCCCCACCATACACTACCTTTTAGAGCGTTATCCCTTAATGATGCCCCCTCGGTTCAGTCCTCTCTCATTTTGCTGGTGGGGTGCCTGTTCTGCGCTACGTGTATGTCATTAGAACGGGTTTTAGAGCTAGAAGCAATCTTTACGCGGGATTGGCCCAGCTCGCCACAAAGCCCCATCTGTCTGTCGATATGGTGCCTCTCAGCGCCCTCAGCAATCTGAGTGTGGCCCTCTTATTCAGCACTGCAGCTGTGTGCGGGCTTGTCCCCCCAACCCCCACTCCCCATCCCACCCGGATGAACATTTCCTTTATTTCATATGCCCTTAAAAGTTCAGGAATGGCCATTTCGACCCTACATAGTGGCCGAAAAGATTCTTTGTGAATGTAGCCATTAGTATGGAAGGGCTTTAATGCCGGCGTCCCTTAAAGGGCCTGACACACACATTCACGCGCACACACACACGGCTGTTCGGGTCTCCAGCTTCTCAATACTTCTGTACGGATGATTAAATCCCTGGCTGGTGGATGTCGACAGGGTCTTTACAGCTTTTCTCTCCTCCCTCTGATAGATGGCGCTGCAATGCGTGCCGGGGTTCAGACAGGCGACCGGATTATTAAGGTACAGCTATGGAAGGATCCCCCCCAGTCATTTATCTGTGTTGCTTCCTGCAGCTTTTGCTCTGGACACCCCCCCCCCCCCTTAAAAAGTCCCCTCTGTTCTGGCTCCTGCCTGCCACCTGCTGGATTATTGTAGCAGCAGCACCTCACAGCTCAAAGTCTCGCTGCACTTAAATCAATACGAAAGTGGAACATGAACATTGTCAGGATTCCATGTCCTACTTTATTCCTAAAAGTGCTGGAGTTCGGAGGGTGGGAGCACAGGGGCACAAGTTAAGCTGACCTGAATGATCCTGATTTTAACTGATTTATTTTCTCCCCTTTTTTCTCTGCAGGTGAACGGGACCTTGGTGACACATTCAAACCACGTAGAAGTTGTGAAGTTAATTCGATGTAAGTGAATTTCTGGTTAATCTGTGGTATATACCTCAATGTGTCTTTGGAGAGTACTGCTCCTGTCCTGACCCCTTCTCCATTTTCTCCTCTGCCCTCTGCAGCGGGCTCCTATGTCGCTCTCACGGTGCTGGGCAGGCCCCCGGGGCTGCACCAGATCCCCCTGTCGGAGGGTGATGGTGATGCGGCGCTGCCTGGTCAGGAGCCCCCACCCGTCACCTCCCCCCAGTCCCCAGCATCTGTGCATGGAGAGCGTACCTGCAGCCCCCCCGACCGCCGAGACACCACCATCACGGCCCCCGTGCCGCTCTGGGTACGCCCTCGCCACTGCTGTCTCCCCTGCCCCCTCCCTCCGCTTTCCGATTCTATCCCATCCTTGCCATTTTCTGCCGTTTCGTTACCCCCTGTTACCACTTGCTCTGTGTGATACCTCCTTCGCCCCACTTTTACCCTCAGGAGGAGAACAACATTGTGCACAACCAGAAGGTGGACATCCTACAGAAGATGCTGTCCAAGGAACAGCAAGACCTGCAGGCCAGTTCTTCCTGCCTTTTCAGTCACAAGACCTACTGGGAAGGGGGGGGGGGGGGGTTTTACCCAGTTAATTCTTACATGTTTTTCATATACTTTCAACTTCTTTCAGTTTCCAATAGTTTGTTGTGGATTGAAGGTGCAGCTGTAGTAATTCCTGCCTCCCGTGGCTGTGAATTTGATTGGTGAGCTTCACTGTATGACCAGCCTGTGAAATGTGGTATGTTTCTATACACCCCCCCCGAAACAGGCCATGGAGGAGGAGTATAGCAGGAACCCCACACGTAAACTACTGAAAGACATTCAGGAAGCCAAGAAGCACATTCCACAGCTGCAAGGCGAGCTCAGCAAGGCCACTGGGGGAGCACAGGTGTGTGTGTGTGTGTTTTGAGGGGGGGGGGGGTCATCAAACAGTGTCACTGGCATCTGTATTTTATATCTAAGGATCGTCCTGCTTCATGAAGGGGATCTTATAAAAGCCCCTGTATGTTGCAAGGTACAGTCATGGTGATTCTTTGGGAGCCCTCTGGCAGCACTTCTACGTGGGAGGGGGCCATTCCCTGGCTGCCACCGTAAATGTGTGGTGCTTGCAGGATGGCCTGCCATCCCCACGGCCCGGGGACACCCTGCAGTGGAGCGAGACGGATGAGGGAGCCCTGGGAGACGTGGATGCTGTCCTGTCCTCTCAGAGCGACTGCACCTTCGACGGCTCCTGGACCAACATCTCCGCACAGTCCGTCAGTACACCTTCTGGCTGTTGTGTGTTCATGTGTATGGGGAGGCATAATTATCCTTTGCGTCCTGGCAGCAAAGGATAGGAGCCCGAAGCGGGGGCACCTCCTGGCCCTGACGAGGCCTTCCTCTCCCCCTGCACAGGTCTCGCCAGGCCTTCCCTCATCCTACCCCGACAGCCCATGCCAAAGAGAAACACTGACTCACAGCCCAAAGAGTACCCCCAGGGGCAGCCTCAACTCATACACCTCCCCTGAGGTCGAGAATGCGCCAGACCTGGTGAGGCCTGCCCTCCTTGCTGTCTCATCGCTGGATCAGTCCACCTCTTTCAAGGGGGGTCGTCACACCACGTGGACACTTTAGTGATTCTGCTGTTCTCCCCTCTCCCTACGTCAGGATGGACAGTACCAGTCCCGCATGGGAAGCCCTTCCTTACGGGCAGCGCCCCTCATCATCGGAGCTGAAGACGAGGATTTCACGACAGAGCAGGAGCCGGTAGGCCACCCCCCCCCCCCCCCGTATGTCTAATGACCCCACTTCCCCTGACACTTTTTTTCCATTTTGTTCTCTACATCAGATGAATGGCCAGTGCAGCTGCTTCCAGAGCGTCGAGCTGCTCAAGTCGCGGCCCGCCCACCTGGCAGCCTTCCTGCACCACGTGGTGTCCCAATTCGACCCAGCGCCCTTGGTACGCCACCCTCTCCTTTCAACCCAAGCTAGCCTCTCATTCATTATGAGTCAGACTTTCAGAACTGATCCTGGGTCAGCCCGCCAAGTCCAATATGTTCTTGTTTCCCATAGCTCTGCTACCTCTACGCCGAGCTGTACAAGCAGACGAACTCCAAAGAGACCCGTCGCGTGTTCCTCGACCTCTGCACTTTTTTCGTGGACCGGACAGCGGTGAGTCACAGATGATACCCTCTGCAGGCAGTTATGTCCAGTCAATCCTTGACAGCTGTATGTTTGATAGATGCCTTTCACCTCACTTGTACGTCACTTCATATAAATTATGTTAAATAACATAAATGTAAATGCCAGGGAAGCACTTTTACTAAGAAACCCTGTGATTTCACCAGTAACCCATGGCACTTCAATGCACATCGCACCGCAGATTGCAAGATACTGTGTTGCTAGAAGCAATTTGCTTCTGAAAAACATAGATGCATTTGTGCCATGACATAGATTTTTACGGATGCACTACCAGCTGCTGCTGGACAACTTAGGTTTATAAACTGTGAGTATACCTGTTACTGCTAGGTTGGCGCTCCCCGCTCCCAGCACTCAGCCGTCTGCTAGGTGCTGCATGTCCCTGGCCAGCTCTGCTAATCCTGCATTGGGTGGGGGGTGCCTTTATCTGCCGCCTCAGCCCTGGCTGCGAAAGGAGACCCAAGCCCCCCCCATCCACCACCCAAACACCTCTAACAGAGCTCAGAAAGCCTTAGATGCATAGCAGTACTGTGTTTGTGTGTGTGTGTGTGTGTGTGTGTGTGAGTGTGTGTGTGTGAGAGAGAGAGAGATAAGTGGATTAGCGTTATTCCATCCTCCACTTTTGGTTTTTAAATATGGCTGGTAGGGACAGCATTGGTGTCACTGTGCAGGAGTGGACACTCAGCACCATGGACTGATGTCTGTTTTTGGCCAGGAAGTGCTCCCAAACAACTGAAACGCTGTCCTTTAGACCAGGACGATCTTCTGTTATTATTGAATCCATCTGTACGGGTGGATTTAACATGCTTGGTCCAGAGGCCTGACCTTCAGTTTGACTGTGACATGCTTCACAGCAGACCCATTTGTGCCAATCTGAAGCACTTTTGCTTAATCTGAGGGGTGAGTTGGGCTCCAAGGTGTCCTGACTGCACATTTTGGCATCGTATCCCATAATGGGATTTGGGGATGGATTACGGTAGTGCGTGCCTTAAGGATGGGAGCCATGGGGGACTGTGCTACAGGCTAGAGCCTGGGGGGGGGGGGGTGTATTCACCCTTTCCTGTGCAAAGCAGCATCAGTATTGTCTTGTATCAGGCACCGACATATCTGCCCTGCGGACGAGGTGTCAGTCCGCAGGGGCAATTTTAGTTTTTCAGGGGGCATAAGATGGGTCAAAGTTCATGAAGAGGGGTCAACTCTATTTGGTAGGGAATGATCTTTTGAATCAATGATTGACAGGGGAGGGAGCACTCTGGGGGCCAATCACCTTTCAGCTGTGGTTGGAGCCCCTTTGCCTCCGGTATAGGCTTCTGTCGGTTGGGAATATGCTCGCGCCCCACCTCCCTGCCCCTGGAATTTGACTGTTTGGTTCTCCTGCACCATGTTGGATTCAGAGACAGCCACCGTGGGGGTGAGATTTCAGGAATAGGGTGACGGCAGGACCCCCTCACCACATCCCCTCCATCCTCCAAGCCCTCCATTCCCTCCTCCCGGCTCATCTACTTTCTGGCTTCCTGTTGTAAAGAAATTTCCCCCTCTCTTCATCGTCCCTGATGTCATCTTCAGTAGTGTCACTGCCTCAAGCTAGGTGACATTGTCATCTTATTTTTATTTCTCTGTGTCTTTGCTCAGAACCTTAAAGTAGCAGTACCCGAGTTCATCGCCTCTGACCTCGGTAAGCTTGTGTCTGTGTCGCCGTGTAGCGTAGATACTTGGCTGCTCTCCCTCAATCGCTTTTGAGCCACAATGTTGTGAACTGCCTCTGTTATCTTCAGCCAATTGCATGTTAGTTTTTCTTGCCACTGTTGTGTGTTTGCCCTTCAAAAAACTTGTTTTCTTGGTTGCTTAGACACAGACCACATAAATTCCTTATTTTAGCAATAGAGTGACTTTATTTCCTTTTTTGTGGCTAAGCAGTGTAACGGTTTTGTTCGATAATACTGTTTCACTGTACATATAAACAAGGGAGCCAAGGTTACAGGCGGCAGGCGCCTTTAATGTCTTGCATGCCCTTCTGCTGGGGTTGTGAAACAAGGGGTGAGAATGGGAAGTACAGAGCCCGTGAGCACCTGATATCGAGAGTAAGCTTGTGTCTGCGTGTGTGTGTGGCTCGTAGAACGGCGGAGGCCTGAGATGATCCCAGAGGATCTCCACAGGCAATACGTGCAGTCACTCCAGGACTCCCTACTTGCCGACATCCAGCGACACCTGGAGGACTTCCGGTGAGAGGGCAGGAAGACAGGAGGAGTGTGCAAGTGATAACAATTAAACAATTAAAAAAAAATGCTTCCACGTATAAGGAGACTGATGGAAAGCTAGCCATTTTCAGTACGCATAATGTGTATGAGACACACGCACACACTCACTGAGGTGCCTTTGAAGTTGTATTGAAGTTTTATTAATCATGTACACAATTATACGCAGTAAAGTGTGCAGTAGAATGCACGGTGGCCGAGCCCCAGGGTGTGGAAAGAAGCTTAAGTGTCAAGACATGATTATCATTAAATAATAATCATAAATACCCATAGTGTGCAAAATTGGCAGGAAGTTGAGGTTTGGGTATTCATGTGCACATGCAGGCAGAAGCGCAACATGGGCCTGACTCTGGCCGAGGGGGAGCTGACCCGCCTGGACACGGAGCGCGTGAGGAGCCGGGTGGCGCTGGAGAGGGAGCGCTCCTGTGCAGAGCAAATCATCTCCAAGATAGAGGATGTGCTGTAAGCCCACACCCCGATGAGCCCCGTTAGATGCCGTTTAGGCATAACCGGGGTGGCTTTGCAGCAATCTGTAAGTGTGTGTGTGTGTGCACCGACCCCTCTCTCTCTCTATTTCAGACTGACCTCACCCCCCACGGAAGAGGAGAAGTGGTAAGGATATCCCC
>JAODLD010000044.1:18750854-18763910 GCA_026781065.1 Mormyrops boulengeri | reverse complement strand
ATATAGACTTGAAAACGCTATATAACCCAGTGTCTAAAGCGTTCACATATTTTTTCTTGCAAATGTACATTCAATTATTAAAAAAGCATGAAGAGGTTAAACTTTACAGTGATCTTTTCAGACGGTACATCATTATGAGCAAAATTTATATTGAATACATGGCAGTAACATCACCTATTACCAGTTAATTAACTACAGGAATGGAAAAACAGCTTATTGTTTTTGGATTTCTTATTGGATATTGACTGTATACAGACAGGTCTATAAATCATGCAAAAATAAATATTAATAAATAACTACAGCTCAGTATAATCTGAGGCATATTGCTAACCCTTAGAACTTAAGTGGAAAACCAAGATAAACACAAGTCCCTAGAGCAGCTGCCATCAGTGTAACATGCTCCTTATCAAATAAGACTGAAATTTGAGTTGTTTCGATTCTAACATTAAAATATAGATTTTTTTTTACCTTGTAACTGAAATATTTATATTATTATAAGGAGCAGAATATTAACTATTATTGGGCAGGGCCACTCATAAGTGGGGAGAAAGGGTAAGAAAGGGTAAGCTGCCCAGACACTTTAGGGAAATGGAACAATCGATTCACCAACAACCTGTTCCTATTCAGAATAAACCGATCACGTATAAAAGCTGACATCCTACTGGTCATTTATTATTTAACACATCTGAAAACTGCAGCAATCGAGCGGTCTCTGAATAAAAAATGACTGATCACGACAAAGCAAATTTGGCAGACTTGTTATGAAAGCCTTCATAGAAATACAACGTTATACGTTTTTTTGTGCAAGAAAATCGGACTCTTTGTGAAACGGCCTTAAGATGTAATTTTCCAGTGGGATTGGGGAATAATGCAGATTATACTTTTTAAGTACTTCCAGCATCACATCAGTCTAAGGGGTGCTATAAGTGTTTAAAACTGTTATTATTAACTGGAGTATTTTCTGAGCACTTAGTTGAGTCATTTCTTTGTGGAACTGGGTTTGAAATAATGAAGACCTCCCTTCGCCTCATGTTTTATCAAAGTACCACATGTTTAATGTGTTCCCTGTTTATATAGGTATTTTCAGGGCATAGAACAGATTGAGTGGCTGAGTGTAGAGTCAAGGATCCTTGTAGGATGTGAACCCACAACCCCACAGTCCTCTAACTCGTCTTCCCCCAACCCAGAGCTCTACACGTTGCTGCTAGAGGACATCTTGGTTCTGCTGCAGAAACAGGATGAGAAGCTGATCCTGAAGTGCCACAGCAAGAACCTGGCCGGAACCTCAGACACCAAGCGCATCTTCAGCCCCGTCATCAAGCTGAACACTGTGTTGGTGCGCTCCGTGGCCACAGGTGAGAGGGGGGTGCTGAGACAGGCGAGGCCCAGCATGCGATTGATTTCAGTGACAAGCCATCGCAAAGTCTCTATTTGCTCCTAGCTATGGGAAATAACAGCATGCTTTGTTTTCCACCAGACAACAAGTCCTTCTTTGTGCTGTCCATGTCCGAAAATGGAGCCCAGATCTATGAGCTCATGGCACAGACTGTGTCAGAGCAACGGACGTGAGTCCCGGCATTTTGATTTGAATAAAGCGTCTACACAAATCTGTCATATCACTGTAGGTTCATCCTGCATTTTTTCATCCTTCCACCAGGTGGCTGTGCCTGATCACGCAGCAAGCAGAGTCCATGAAAACAAAATTGCCCAGCATCATTACTTTACCTTCAGAGTAAGTTGACAACCAGTGCTTTTGCTTGTAGTTTTTTTTTTGTTTTGTTTTGTTTTTAATCGTTATCTTTTTGAAAAACACAGAGGGGAGATTTGATTGCTGGCTGCGTATTTGTGTCCCTTTTCTCCAGTGGGGATCGTGAAGCTGTCGAGATGATCAGTGCAGGTGGACAGAAGCTGAGCAAAGACCCCAACCGGAACTCAACTGGGAGCATCCAGTCACCAGGTGCCTCTCAAGCCCTCTGAAGTGCTGGGGTCAAATTGCTCAAAACTGCGGTGTAATTAACATAGACCAGCGGTGTTCCACTCCTGCTCACTGTCACCTAAAAGGCATTTGTTTCTTTTGTTTCGCCTGCAGAAAAAGATGTCGGCTCTGCACCTCCAGAGATAATGCAGACCCCATCAGTTGGTTCCAACCCATTTGAAGACATCAGAACAGATGAGGAGGAGGAAGAGGCTGAACAAGATAGAGAGGAGGTGGCTTTTGTGGACCCAGAACTTGGCAATAGGCTGCCCGCCGACTCTGATGACAACGATCCATACACTTTTGGATACCCGAGCTCCATAGCCGAGGAGGCCTTGAAGACTTGTGAGTGGAGACTGCATCACAAAAATTCGTTCCTCCATTTTGCCCATACCCTATCTATTACATCATCATGACACTGTTCAGCATATTGTCTTGTTTATTACTGCATTTTATCACCATCAGAAAGTGGTATTGGAGCTCTCTGTTGTCCCTGCTTACCATTGTAGGTAACTGCTCATAACTGCCTTTCCTCTGTCTCAGTGGAAGCTCTCAAAAAGATTCTGCTGGATCACATGATCGGCCAGGGTGTAGCTGAGGAGAGCAGACAGGCATGGCGGGACCACAGGGGCCGTCTCCTGCGGACCACCTCCCTGCGGGGCCCCATGGACAGCCCAACTGCGCAGGTTTCGGCACCTCTCCTCTCCCCGGAGAACGGTGCAGAAAAGGCGGAGGGCACACGGGAGCTGGCCTTGGGGGATACAGGGTTTTTTGAGACCTCCGACGATTATGGTGAGTGCCAGAGAGGCCATAGGCTTTGGCTGTACCAAAGCGAGTGCCTGATGCCACCCCTTCTCTACCGCAACCTCAGCAGGTAGCTATATGGTCCTGGAGGGCTACGGCGGCTCAGGAGAGAGCAGCACAGATGACGACACCCAGGCAGGCGAGAGGGATCCGGGGTCCCGCTGGGGCCCCGCGGGCGACTCTGGAATCGACCTGAAGAAGCTGCTGTCGTCATCGTCCCTGTCGGGCGGCCAACCCAACTTCAGCCGGCAGGTCATGACTCACCTGCGCCTCCTGCAGGCCAACCTCAACCATCTAAAGGTGTGGTACAGTCACGCCACCGCACAGCCACGTCTGACCCAACCCGCTCCGGTCCGTGCCGTTCAGTATTCGTGTTAGTGTGCCACAGTCGAGCCTTTCTAATGAGACCTGTCATCCTCTTGCAGGAAGTCGAGGCCAAGTATTATACACTGTGCCAAAAGCAGGAGGGACCAGCTACCGACATGTATGAAAGTAAAGGTGAGTGACATCTTTATTCACAGAGACCAGAGTAGCCGTTCCATTGAGAAATGGGAGCAGCTGAATATTGAGAGGAGGGCAAACAAGCATAGAGACAGGAGTGGAGAAAGTATTCCTGGGATTCTGTGAGAGTGACAGGGGACTCCAAGCTGTCAAGCTGCATATCACCCAGATTCAAGTGTGACGTATTACTGCAGTGGCTATTTGTTGCATATAAAAACATCTAACTTTGGAAAGCATTTTGATTGTGATGGAGGATCGGCTTGATTAATAGCCATGAAAATGCAGCACGCACTTGAGAAATAACAATTATGTAGAGAAAAAACAGGCCTTATTTTTTTGCTTTCTTTTGTTAGTTTTGTTTCTGTGAGTCACCGCGACACCGAATAAGCCAGTGCATATGAGTGTGAGCAAATGGCTGTGGAGCCCTGATCCTCAGTCTTCACAATCTCATGGAAAGTGGTCGAATGGAGCATGGGTGGCCTTTTATAGTACAATCTTGCACTTGCATGATATTGCTTGGGTCTTGTGAGGCCCACTTCAGGCATAGTGACAGATCCGCCTCTCTCCCAATTTGCAGATAGCTAAGAGCTAGCTGATGGCCGGGCTTCCCAGTCACTCATCCACATCTGGCCAGAGGAAGAGGACACACGGCCTCGGAGAAGGGCCTGGGGCTGTCCTCTCAACACTGCTCTCTTCTGAAGCCCTGCTGTCATGGAGATTGGAGAAAGAGGGAGGGGCTAGCATGGCACCACCCTCACCTTGAGCGTTTATGTAAAGCCAATCAGGGAAGACGTACTCCGGCCCGGCCCTCAAAGACCGCTCCTCCAGCCTTCAAGTTCTCTGTTTCGCACAATCTAACCAAGAGGAGAGAACTGTACCAAAATATATAAAGTTGTGCGTTTAGGATGTATTAAACACAAACCAGAAGAAAAACTAAGGAATTTTCTATGTATTTTGCTTAATTTTGTGTTCTACCCCAAGATGTATTTATTATTTTTGTTGTTGCAGTTGTTGTTGTTTGCTGTCATTGTCAGTGTTCTGGTTAGTGGTCCTCATGTTGCTTGCATGCTTTTTGGCCTGTGGAATCCCCCCTGGTCCCATTTACAGGCCCTGCCCTTCTTGTAACCACTCCCACCAGCCACAAAACAGGCCAAACACACCAGGGGAGAAGGAGGGAAGAGGTGGGGCTCAGGTGCTCACTCTAACCAACCACACCTTTACATCCAGCTGTAAATATGTCTTTTGGTTCCCTCGAAATGAGACACGCCATGCAGTAGCAGGGTCAGCTGAAAGCATATGAGAACAATCTTTCCTTTGGGGCTTGGGTACTTAAGGAAAAAAGGCAGAATGTTGCCCAATACATTTTCTGACATCAGTTTGCTGGAAGAAAATGCTTAGAGCTGGAAGCCTCGATTTGTTTGTTCAGCATGGCATGTTTTTCTTCTTTTGGTTTGGTTAAGAGGGCTTGATGTTGTGTTCACCCAGTGTTACAAAAGTGTAACCTCTAGTAGTGGGAGGCGAGGCTGAAAGCACCAGCCCGCACCCTCTGTGACCTGGCTTTAGAAACCTTGGCTGATATCCCCGCTACCCCCAGAAGCCTCAGCTATTCACTGAAACACGGAAAGTGCACAGGTCTGCCTGTGTTGGACCCAGCCTGGTGTGCAGGTTCTGAAGAACTTCGGTCTGATTCAAATGGTCTGGAGGGTGGGAGGAAAGGGTCAAGACCCATGTGCCAGTGAGACCACTGAGCTTAGAGCTTTGTTGGGGCGGACGTAGGAGTGAGCACCAGGAAGTGTCTCAGGAAAAAAAAAGTGCATTGATGACTACTTGTGAAAAGGGGTTTGGTTGCTAGTGAATCCATAGTGATTCCCCTAGCCTGTCAGCCATGTACAGTATCATTCCCTGTTGGAGTCTCGGAGGGAGTGAAAGGACGGAGAGATCCCACTAATTGACATGCAAGGAGTGTTGTCATTCAAAAGCTACTTTCAGCTAAACAAGATGTTTCTATATAGACTCCATATCAATCATACGCCTCACCCAAGCTTCCAGCTGGTTTGGTTGGTCGCTATACTCTTTGATTTGCCTGAGTGGCGCTTTGAGTTTGAAGAATTCACTCCTTGGAGCCATGTGGTTTTACTATATAACCAAGTCAGAAGGAGACCGCTGGCCAATAGTGTCACTGGTCCTCCTCACGACGGTGTAGAAGTTGCCGTTTTTGCTGTTTGAGATCATCAGCCGCTGAGGAATCCTTCCCGGACGCTCAACGTTCATTTTGATCACTGTGTGTTCTCTTATTGTTGAGTTGTTTTTTATTTTTTCTGATTACTGTATAATGTCCTTGGAAACCAGCTACTGAAGACCTTTCGCTCACAACCTAGGCGACGGGTGCGAGGCCGGGACTTGCAGAAATCCCAGGGTTGGATTAACGAGAGAGCATGGCATGCAGAGATCCACTTCACTCCATACTTCCGAATTCAGCCAAGCTGCCTGACTCTTGCTTTCCAAGACATTGCTTGGACACTTAGGTTTTAAAGAAATATAAAGTCAAAAAAAAAGCTAAACATAATGCATAAGCCTAAAAAGGAACTGCATTGATTATTTTTAATGTAAAAAGTGTACAATTACTACATCTCTTAGATACATCTTTGTATTCCTTTGTTTTTTTTTCTTGCTTTCTACATCATACAATCATTTATTTTAACAGGAGCTACTAGACAGAGGAAAAATAAAGACTGCAAAGTATCCCTAAAATATTAATGTAATCTGTATTTGTATTGATTATTTTGTCTAGATATTTGAGGTATATTTTTATTATATTATGGACAATATTAATGATCTTTGCTTTTCTGCTCAAAACATGAATAGCTCTTTTAGTTGACAGATTCTATTAAATTTAAAACCTGGTATACAGTGGAAAAAAAACAAGATTAATTGTGTATTTTTATTTTGTTTTGCTTTTGGGAAACAGGTGGGGAATATAATCAGGATGTGAACTTGGCCAAAATAATTTAAAACAAGTCAAACTGTTTAAATGTCATTAAATAAGTTTTGTGGAAACAAAATGGTGGCAGCACAGTCTTATTCTAAAGCTGGTGAGTAGACATACTGGACTTATGTGGGTCCAGTTTGGGTGGGCTGTGTTCTCAGGCTGCCACGTCAGTTGTCCCCAACCAACCAATCAGACACATCTCTTTGGGTCACACGGTGTTATGTGGTGGTGGGGATTGCGGCCGGTGCATGCCACTCTGCTTCAGATCCCATATGCTATGCTTTGGGCTTCCTTACTGCTTCCAAATACTGTGTCAGGCTGATACAGTTAACGCATTTCAACAGTAAGTATGCCGTTTTCCTATAGGTTGTTCTTATATCTCTGCAGTTATTGTTCGGTTAACATTTGTTCTGTTTCACTAAGGCCTTAGTTGACAGTGCTGATGTCATGATGTATATATTATACTGTGTGGACCAGATGTCCCAACAGTGTGATAAAAACATTATTTTGACGTTGTGGGGGACTTTTTTTTTTCCCCTGCACAAGGGGAAACTCAATTATATAAAAATCTGTGACTGCAATCAAAAAACTAAAAATGCTAAAAATTTTGTTTGGTTACTTATGGTTAAGGTTAGGGCTGGAAAGGGGATAAGGTTGTCAATGTAGGGATTATGGTTCTTCCCATACAAATGAATGGATGGTCCCCAGAAAAATATGAATATAGTCATGGCCAAAAGTTTTGAGAATGACATAAATATTGGTTTTCATAAAATTTGCTGCTTCAGTGTGCGTAGATCTTTTTGTCAGATGTTTCTATGGTATACTGAAGTATAATTACAAGCATTTCATAAGTGTCGGAGGCTTTTATTAACATGTACATTACGGTTATGCAAAGAGTCGATATTTGCAGTGTTAGCCCTTCTTTTTCAAGGCCTCTGCAGTTCACCCAAGCATGCTGTCAATCAACTTCTGGGCCAAATCCTGACTGATGGCAGCCCATTCTTGCATAATCAATGCTTGGAGTTTGTCAGAAATTGTGGGCTTTTGTTTGTCCACCCACCTCTTGAGAATTGACCACAAGTTCTCAATTGGATTAAGGTCTGGGGTGGTTCCTAGCCACGGACCCAAAATGTCGATATTTTGTTCCCCGAGCCACTTAGTTATTGCTTATAATGGAATCATGCTGGAAAAGGCATTCTTCATCACCAAACTGTTCTTGGATGGTTGGGAGAAGTTGCTTTCAAAGGATATTTTGGTACCATTCTTTATTCATGGTTGTGGTCTTAGGTAAAATTGTGAGCGAGCCCACTCCCTTGGCTGAGAAGCAACCCCACACATGAATGTTCTCAGGATGCTTTACTGTTGGCATGACACAGGACTGATGGTAGCGCTCACCTTTTCTTCTCTGGACAATTTTTTTCCGGATGCCCCAAACAATCGGAAAGGGGATTCATCAGAGAAAATGACTTTACCCCAGTCCTCAGCAGTCCAATCCCTGTACCTTTTGCAGAATATCAGTCTGTCCCTGATGTTTTTCTTGGAGAGAAGTGGCTTCTTTACTGCCCTTCTTGACATCAGGCCATCCTCCAAAAGTCTTCGCTTCACTGTGCATGCAGATTCACTCACACCTGCCTGCTGCCATTCCTGAGCAAGCTCTGCACTGGTGGTGCCCGAATCCTGCAGTTGAATCAAATTTAAGAGAAAGTCCTGGGGCATGCTGGACTTTCTTGGGCCGCCCGGATGCCGCCTTCACAACAACTGAACCTCTCTCTTTGAAGTTCTTGATGATCTGATAAATGGTTGATTTAGGTGCAATCTTACTAGCAGCAGTATCCTTGCTCGTGAAGCCCTTTTTGTGCAAAGCAGTGATGACTGCATGTTTCTTTGCAGGTAACCATGGTTAACAGAGGAAGAACAATGATTTCACGCACCACCCTCCTTTTAAAGCATCCAGTCTGCTATTCTAACTCAAATCAGCATGACAGGGTGTTACCGAGAGAATCACTGAAATGATGTCAGCAGGTCCTCTTGTGGCAGGGCTGAAATGCAGTGGAAATGGGTTTTTTGGGATTAACTTCATTTTCATGCCAAAGAGGGACTTTGCAATTAATTGCAATTCTTCTGATCACCCTTCATAACATACTGGAGCATATGCAAATTGCCATCATAAAAACTGAGGCAGCAGACTTTGTGAAAATCAATATTTGTGTCATTCTCATTGGCCACGGCTGTACAAACGTGTGTTCGTGTTCAAAGTGTGGTGTAAGTACAGATGAAATGAGTAAATACTGTAGTATGCTGGCAGATGACAACTGGCTGTCCTGTGCAGTTCAGGGTCACTAAAGTTCTGCCGTTTTCTAGCCATACCTTTTGGTTCATTGATCCCCTCCATGCAGGCATCTTTGCACTGTGCCTCCATGGTTCCCTTGAAGCATTAGCTAAGTAAGGTTTTTATGTGTGTATTTCTTATAGGCTGTCTTACATCTAGTCTACTGGTTTGCCTTTTACTTTAAGCATCCTTACTGTAAGAATCCTTCTCTTGAAATTTTTAGTCTTGGGAGTGTTTAAGTCCATATTTTCCATTATCTCATCCCTAGCACAGTCAGCACAGAGTTTGTCAGGGATTATTAATTATCCGACACAATCCATAGACTGAAATCTGTGCCTCAGGTGGCCATTTTGTTGAATGTTATGTGCCATGTGTCTCTTTTAACGGGCCTAAACCTGATTCTGCTGAACACTGTGTCCATCATACCTTTGTGGTAATAATGCCTTTAGCATGTCTCAATGACAGCAGTTTTTAACCACCATCTCCTTCGTTTCCTGTTTCCTTTTGGCCTGTGACTAATATGTCTGATCAGCCGTGATGGAGTCAGATACCTTATAAGAGAAAAGAGTGTGACTCATACGTTTACACCTGTCATCGCCAGGCAAGGTGAACTTTCAGAAATGTTCTAGCTTGCTGGGCAATGCAGTGGGGAAGTGTCACTGCAGGAAAAGGGTTGTATGCAGTCAGATCTATCGTTTCACTGTATTTCAGGCTATTGAAAATTAAAAGAAAGTGAGGCTAATATATATGCAAACTAACAAATAAACCAGAGAACTGCACAGCAGTTTGTTCTGCTGAAGAACATGTTATATTTTCTATAACTCGTAGCTAAACAGAAACCTGAGCATGTATCAAATATACTTGGAACTTGCTTATGTTTGAATAAATTAGGCATGCGCTATCAGTTATTGGCATTCGCCTTTCTAGCGCACACGCGTCTTAAAATATGAGTGAAAGCTTAAAGAGGGCTCATGCCAAATCGGGGCTAATATGTGATAAGTAATGTGTCTCTCCATTTCTCCATGAGCAAGAATGTCTGCCTTGTGAATCGCTAATGACATAACCGCTGTCAGCCGTGATCTCGGCGCCGTTTGTTGCGAATGAGGCTCCCATCCTCTTTCAGATAAGGGCGTCCCCTTTGCTGCAAATTATCTGGACAGACCAATAAAAATTCAATTTGATATTTTCTCCAAGTCTGTGCATAAAATATTAATAGTACATGAATCCATGTGCGTTTCTCGGCTTGTAATTTGCATGTGTGTTACTTAATCATGTTTTGGAATTTAGTCCATATAAGACAAAACAGAAACCTTTATTAAAATGCCTTATTTATGAATGTGAGCTCCTGTTATGATAATGGTAACCGTTCATTAATCCCTATGGGGAAATTCTCTCTTCACCCAGCCAATCCTGCTCTCCCTGTTGGCGGGAAATATTAAAAGATAAAATAGTCCAAATTTTATTTTTGAATACTGATCATTGTTTCGGAGATTGTGTTTAAGTATATAAATGGTTAAAGGTAAGTCACTGACATTAACATATCTCTGACCATTAAAGGGCCTGAATAACTTTAATTTATTTTTTCCTTCTCTCTTCCTTATTCACAGTTGAAGTATTAAATCGTCTGGATTTTCCTGGGCTTTCAAGCGTTTCTTTCAAAGGGCATATGTTCAATTATTAGAATGAAATTAAAAGCTAAATTGGTTCTTATTTTAGTCTTATACCGTAACTTCACCTGGGAATACAAAGGCCTAATGAAAATTTATTAAACTTAATTGGTCTGATAAAATATATAGTTACAAGGCACTCCATAGAGCGACTGTTTTATGGGATCAATAACCTAATGGTTTTTAAAATAAATGCGTAACATTGCTGATATAGTATAACCATAAATAAGTGATTTCTTGGGGGGGAAAAAAGCTGCAAATGAATCGATACAGTTTTCTCATACAGTAATTAGTGCAACCCTTGGGCTAGCCTTATATATACTGCATATATACGTAGCGACGCTGATGATAAAGGTTATTTCAAAAGAAAAAAGTAGCCTATCCCCCCATTTGCATCTTGTACCTCTGTGGTCCAGTATATTTATTGGACCAAATGACTGTTGCAGGATGATGTCAGGTGACACATTTATTATTGAGCTGCCAGCTAAGCAGGTAGCAGCTGCTTGTCCCCACCTTGGCTGGGGGTGTCCCCAGTGGTTCCCAGCTTGTGCAATTTATTAGGGACATTTATTTTGCTTCTCCATCATACCAGAAAAAAGAGGAAATAAAAAGCACAAAGTCATAGGCATCCTTTCTGGAGACAATGGACGAGAACTCAGACTGAGCTCCCACAAATAATGTGACAAAGGCCGTGGTGTGAGCTTTGAAATTTGGCTATGGAGTGACATCACAGGAAGTCCTGCCAAGGGCCTTGAAACCGTAGTCTTTGGAAGGAACCGGGGGAACTGGGATTAGCGTGGAGCGGCATGCGATCAGCAATCATCATGCCCCCATTACTAGGCATGTTAAATGAACCGCCATTAACTTTCATGGGAGGCTGTGTTAAGTAGTTCACCGTTTTGAGAAGCCAAGGTAGAGTATTCCCTCTTTAAGCGGAGTACAAGTGATGCAGAACTTTTCTAGGGACCATAACACCAGAAACAGTATAACAGACTATACCAAGTTAGACACAGGAAAACATTGTGGCAGTAATATATTTAAAACGACACATCTTTGTACCTTAGAGGGCACTCTTGTAAACAGGAGGCAAGAACAGACCAAGCTGAGGCGAGACTTAAACGAAGAATGCTGAAGGTTGAGCTCACTGCCCTAGGCTGACGTGCCAGATGTTTTGACTTCATGCCTGTGAAAATGCCTCCGAAACAATTTTCAAAGTTCACCTTGAGACCGGACACATCCTACACTGTCAAGCACATCCAGCAACAAAGTGAATGCTACAATTCTCTAGACACGGGCTCGTATGGCAGGCCAGGGGGAGAAAAAATGAAATGGAAAATGCATTCATGCAGCCAGACGCACCGCATATTAAGAGACGGCGGGAGGCAGGGCAAGGGGTGGGGCTAATCTGATGAGTTCTGTTTCCATGGTAACAGATCAGCAGTCCCCGCCTCCCCAGGCCAACAAGTGCTTTAGCTAATAATACCCAGGTAACAGTGATTAAGCTGCTGGTTGCATTAATGTTTAAATATGGCCAGCTTGTGGAGAGGTAATGTATAGTTGATCTGTCTTGGAGGTAGTGTGGCTCTGCAGGTTAGGATGCAGTGCCTGTGATCACAACATGGCTTGAATCCCAGGGTCAGCAGAGTAATTTTACCACTGCGCCCCTGAACAAGACCCTTAACCCCCAAGTGCTCCAGGAACTGTCTGACCCTGCTGTCTGAATTGTATGTTGCTGTCGGTAAAAGCATCTGTTAAATAAATTAAACATAAATGATTGATTCAAGGAGTGGGTGGTGGTTACTTAGGATGGCAACTAATGATAGATAGAAAATATGAAGACGGTAAATATTGCTGTCAGAAGGTGTAAAAGTAACACTGACATCCATGTGATAGTGAGCTGCGTAGAGCCAAATTTATAACAGGGTGTGTGGTAGCACATGCTAAACTGACCAGATTTATGTGGTTACTTCCCAGGCCTTCTATGTGTCTGCAGGAAGGTGTCTTTGCACCAGCCTTGTGTCCTGTCCTATGCTACCTGGGACAGAATCCAACCCCCTAGGATATATAGTAAGATGACATACATGCATGGATGATGGAAATCATATTTGCTGTTTACCGTACCAGCCTATCGTGTTACAACCCTGTTCAAATGGGAGCTATCGCGACCGTAGCAAAACACGCAATCTAACCAATGGACACGGCACCAACGATTCCCCATTGATGGCGTGACGATTTGATGATTGGCCCCTGGGCAGCGTGCTAATCGGCGGCTCGCTGAGGATGGCACAGACTAAGTGGTGCTTAGCTTTGCTGGGCACAGCCTGACACCTTCCTCCTGTCGTGGGCAGAGATTAAGCCCGCTCATGCACCACCGGCGTCATTCGTGTGGGGGTAGAAATATGAGACCGGTATCAGTAAAAATGTTTCAGAGAATGTTTAGGGCTGCCCTTTGTATTTGGAGGCTCCTGTGGAGTGGCCCTTCCGGTACATTCTGTGAGTTATTAGCGATTGTAACTCTTGTTCCCTTTCCTGTCAATCCTCCCACACTCCAAACCGGTCAGAATTCAGCGTCTGGGGTGTTATTCTTGAAAACCATGTATTCTATTCATGTTGCTCACCTTCTGATAATTACAACCTCGGATCCATCTTTTGAAGTGAATTTCACCCCCCACTCCCCCCCTCCTGAGCTAATGGACTTTTCTTTTTCACCCGTCCTTCGTCTCCTGGAGGTTCATTTTGTACCCATCCATTGCCAGCTATCAGAGGTAGAAAGTTCAGGTCCAGAAAGTAC
>JAODLD010000044.1:18712767-18725615 GCA_026781065.1 Mormyrops boulengeri | reverse complement strand
TGACCCCATAACCTGGTGGGTTGAGAAAAGGCATCATAATAAGGACCGACTCAATGAGCGGTTGGGGTCACCCTTTAAACGACGCCCCCCCCCCCCCCCCATCCCACAAACATCACCCCTGCTACCCTACATGGGCCACTGTCATCCTTGATCAGCCGGAGCCGATGTGACTTGGTAATGGGACACTTAGCCTAGAAGGTCATCCTTGTGGTCCACAAAGAGAAACTCCTAAAGTGGATGCTTCTAGAAGAGTTAATCATACTGATCTTAAACTATTCTTTCAGTTATGTAACAACCATCAGTAAAAATGGGTGGAAAATGAAAGTTGCAGTGTAAATTGCCTTAAATGGACAAGAGTGGTAGCATTATGAAGACAGTGCTGCTGTACTTGCAGAAAAAAACACAAGGTCACAAAAGAAGGACAGCCGGGCCTCAACTCCGCACATGTTGCAGTGCAATCCACCGCTTTAGCACTAATCAGATATGGGCACAGCCCCACAGATGGGAATGCCCACCTCCTGCCAGACGTCCTACAGGAGCACCTATAGATGGCGCTCTACCCAGACGAGCTCAGTGAGTGACATGCTTTTCATTACAGTGAAAATTATCCCCATGGGTTCAACGAGGAGTTTCGGCGCCTTGAGGTTGAACAATCGGCAATTACAGCACCTGGGATTCACGTGGGATTTGCCTGGGAATCGCCTGGGGATTGCTTGAAAAAAAGAGGCAAAAAATCAGTAACGCCCACTGGCATCCCCTTCCCCTTTTCTCCAGTTGATGAGCGATGATATATCCCTTTCCTCCATGCCAGTTTGTCTGAACGTCCTTAATGCCCCCCTGCCTCACCTCCACCCCACCTGCACCCCCTCCACCATCCTCAGTCTTTTGCCTTGACACACATGGTTTGCAGCCAAGTCTACGATTCAGTCTGAACCTGCCAGCTGCCGGCTTATCAAATCCGACAGGCCCGTCACTGGCTCGGTTTACTGACCTATGACCTTTGCTTTGCGTGTGGGCCCAGTAGTGACAGATTGATGTTAGATTTTATCCCTGAAAGTCTGTACATATTTCATTTTAAAGAATGTGATAATGATGTGCTCCTCAAAAACGGCAACAGAGCCGATATAAAATCCTTCATATTTTAATCTCCAGCCAGTCTGCTGGATTTCAGCATCAAATTACTGTATCTGGCCTGACGTGTCTCCGGGTGTAAAATCAGATTTGAGGGATGCTGTCATAGACAAGCTTCCTTCCTCACTAATTCTGGGTTGCTGGTGTGCCCAACGTGACTGATCTTCTGGTTGAAGACAAGGAGACACGGTGTTTGGGCCATGCTTCCACACCAGTGCCATGCAGGAGGTGGAGGGGGCCACATTGCATCATAACTTTCCATCGTTCAGATTGCTACTCAGACACTCCCAGTGCACATGGACGGAGGTCTGCTTGTAAGACGCTTCCATGTCATGTTTGTTTTGCATGCTTCTTACCATTCTGGTCACCAGATCTTCATAGAACCATCTGGTGAAAGTTCACAATGAAGATAATTGGAAAATGGACAGCATAATGGCTCAGAGGGTAGATACATGTGTTTGAGGAGTTTGTAGGTATCCTCTGGAATATAGAGGCATTGCCCATATTGTGTAAATGTGTGCATATATATGCCCTTCCATGGAGCGGCATCCTACCCAGAGTGTTCCCCTTGTGTCCTGTGTTGCCTGGGATAAGCTCTCGGTGACCCTGACCAGAAAAAAGAAGCCAGTAGATGGATGAATCAATGGAAAATCCATAACCCTAATCACAAAGTGTGTCAGTCACGAGGTAAGTTTCTTCTCAAAAGGCAAATTACAATAAGCTCATACTGAAAATAAGAGTCCTTTGCCTTGGACTGTAATTCTTCAAGAGAGAAGAGAGGGAGTGAGAGAGAGTGCGCCAGGAAACGAGCCAGGCCTACATCCGACGTTGTCACCAAGCAGACTTCCGTTTGAGCACCCCTTAGGAAAGCATCGCGGTTCAGATCACGCCCTGTCGCTCTCGCCCCCAGATTTGCTGACTCGGCTAAATCCATTAGCAATCATTAATGTTAAACACCACTCTGCTCATTCATCTCCTTTGAAAGGAGTCACAGCAGTGATATGAACTCAGCATATTTACATGAAGTATTAGATTAAGACATACAAAAGGTGTATATATATAGTTGGGGAGAAGGTCAGTATATCATGGGCCACCAATTTCGGAGATATACTTGGCTGTGGGAAGAGGCACGACTTGTAACATGGCCAAAAAATATCTGCATGAAGTGTCTGGAAAATGGGGCGTGTCCAATGTAATTGCCCCTCCCCACTGCCACTGTATTTATTGGTAGCGATCAAATAAATGAAACACTGAAAGCCAAGTGGGTGGGATTATCAGGCACTGTCAATCAAATGGACTCCCAATTGGGTTAAATTAGGCACTAATTAATGTCATTGCCCTGCGTTATGGTGATACTGTAATTGGACAGCTGTCCTGTTTATCATGGTTTTGGTTTGAGTTTCATAATACCCAAGAGCAGGGTTTCTCAATCCGGTCCTTGGGGGGACACAGGAGGTCCACAGATTTTGCTCCCTCCCAGCCCTGCCAGACGGTCTACATTTATGCAAAAATGTCTGCGGGTCCTCAAGGAAGTGGTTAAGAAACACTGCCCTAAAAATGCTGGTGTGGATGGGTTCTCACAATGAAGATCCTGGTGGAAAAGAACAAAACCGACCATCTCAGAATAGAGCTGCCTTAAGGTGGGCTTAATCTGCGACAGGGGAGATATACAAAAAAAAACTGTATCATCCCCTAGTGGATCAGCCAAAGCTTTACATCAAAGAGCAGAGTGTAGCTCATGCTAATCTTTACCGACGTGGCTCTTATTTCCTTTCAATAAAGAATTGGCAATGGTGAATTTGAAAGGATCAAAATGTTCGCTTTCTCACTGGAGCCAGATTATTGTGATTTAATGTGTTTTTTCCCTAGCAGTTTCTGTTTATCATGGTTTTAAATCAGTGTAACAATGATTAATGAAACATTCTGTGCACAGTTATTCAACAGTTATATAATCAAAAGAAATATTAATTGTATAAACAAGTAGATACTTAAAACTCATTGTTCTTGGACTGTAAAGCTCGGATGTATAAAGCTGTACTCTGTGGCCAATAACATAAAATAATATGTATTATTGTTGAATAATAAGTTAAATGATGATTATACGACGTAATGTATGAAATGCATCTAGAATAATGCCGGAAATACAACGGAAACTGGGCAGGAGATTGCTTTATGCTGAAGCTGTGAGTTCTAACATGGGGATTTTTAATGTTCTTACAAAGTCGTGACCTTGTGTTTATTGCTCGCGTGAAACTTTCTTTTCAAAGTCAGGGCTGTACCATGCTCCCATTGTGCTCTGATTTATATGTTAAAATCCAGAACTGGAACTCTGGAACTGTAGAAATTCTATTCACATCCTTTGAGACTGACTTAGTTTGAATTCTGGAGCAAAATAAAATCATTCTGTAGATGATATTAGCATACTAATAAGTTTATTTTCCCAAGAAATTATTTCCATTTTTACCTATATTTGAGTTCCACCTATATTAGCTTTCTTTTTTGGTTGCTAGTCTAGATGAATGACAGTTACATTGTGATACATCAACACAGTCGCACAAAAAAATGAGGTCCTACAAATGATGGACACTTCATTCTTGAGTGGATAATTATCGGCGTACCCATTAGGGTAAAGGAACAATGCTCATGTGGGGGCCTCCACACACAGCTGTGTGGACAGTTGAAAACAATTAGTGAGATGGTGTATTTCCTCCTAGTGCTTGTCTCCCAAGTGTGGGGCCTTTGCCAGTCGCTTTTGAATTTCACAGGACGACTCTCGTTATAACCAGTGATGTTACTGCGGCAGTCCGTCAGCTTTTAGCTCGGAGGAGAGATGGGAACTGATCAGGGAGGCTATCCCAGGGGTGTGGCGAAAGCCTGTAACACTCACAGACACACACACACACACTGTCAGCGCACATACTCGCATGCCTGCACTTGGGCACACACGTGCCTGTAGATGCACACACACATAGACACGCTTGACTTTGTTCATAATTAGCAGCTAACCCTTTCCTCTACCCTTGCGCGATGTCTCGACTCGAGTCAGGGTAAAAAAAGACAATACACCCAGTCGTGGTTTCCTTTGTGCTCAGAAGGTTGTTTGCTTACTTCAAGCACAATGAATACAAGCTGCATTGTCTTCATCAATTTTGCAGCATATCAGTGCTGACCCTGACATTTGTCCCACCACTGAGGATCTGGAATATTTCTTTCTCTATACATCCAGGCCTAAGCCCCCCCCCCCCCCCAGGTTGAATCAGGAAAGCCTCGGTATATCGCTTCACTTCTTAGAACCTTTTATTATAATATTTTCAAAATATCATCTTCTTTTTAAGGCTGGTGAGCAATAGTGACTCAGCTTCCACACACTCAAGCCATCCTTATGCCCTGGTTGGCCGCTCTACCCTGCACACGAGTAACACCATAGTGGAGCCCTAATCAAGGGCGTAGGCCGTCACAGTTTGGACCTGGGCTTCATTATTTTGATTCCATTGCACTGGTGTAGAAGATGGACAAGATGGATGGATGGATAGAGAGATGGATAGAGCTAATTAGGGGGAGCGGTTTGGACAACGGATGGATGGATGGGCTTCTGGGGGCAGTATTTTTGGCTGAGGACATAGAAACATTCCCATATTTTTCCTGTGAATCAGGTAAACTGCTACATTGTTACATCACAAAGGTTTTCCTCACCATAGCAAAAGAAGACATATATCATGATTGGATATGGTTTTGAAATAAAGCCTTAATTACAAGCAGAGCCATTTTTTACTCCTGCGCTTGGTAACAGGGTTCGTTAATAGTTGGATTCAAATGGTATTATTCATTAATGATGCTTGAGATCCAACTGCTGCTATGTGATGTATCCAAACACCTATCTCACGCACTTCTGTCGTTCGTCTGGCAGCCGAAACTGAATCTGTCTGACAGATCAATCACTCAGTCGATTTCGGGACTGAGTAGGTTGTGCTGACAATGGCTGTATCAGATGAGGCTCTGAGCAATTTCCATTTCCTGGTGTCTAAAAACTAAAACAGTGATTTGATCTGAAAATGTAAGTAATTGTTAACTTGCACCTCCGGGGTTGTGGGTGTGTGCCTGGTCCCAGCTTGAGTTTGCATGTGTCTGTGGTTTTTGGTACTCATGGTTTTCCACTAGAGTCATGCTATTCAGCTAAAGTTGGGATCCTGCGTTTTCCTCGAGGTGTGTGTGTCCATTTGGGTGCCACCGTCCTGTGAGGACCTGCCGTCTTGCCTTCGTCATGCTGTGTCCTGTACTCAGTGCTGCTCGAGGGCACCGTAACCCTGACTGGATACAAATACGGAATTAATTATTTCCTATAAATATTAAAATATTGAATTGTAAGGTATAATTGATTTTCTGACGTTCACTTGATATTAGTTTTTATATCCATCATACTTGTTTCCCTAGTTTTATTACTGGTTTGCAAGCACATATTTTTCATTCACAGACATGGATTGTGATGTGTGAAAGGCGGGGGGCCCCAGATAAATGCCAGATACTTCCAAAGGAACAGCTATTGCTCCTCACAACTTTTTACCCTAAGTTCAGCCTCAACGGGGAGTCACATCGCCATGACGATGCCATGGCAACGGGAGGCAGCCCTAGCTCAGTGCCCACACTGCTGTGGGGCAATTAGGTCAGTAACTGTGCAGTGAGATTCAACTAGGTCAACCTGGGCCCAGTGTTCACATCTGCCCAGCACTGGCTCTTGACTCTTCTGTGTTTTCCTGGGTTGTCACTGCACATTGTAAAGGAGAAAAAGACTTAAAATACCATGCTCAACCTGCCGATGATTGATCCTATTAGCTTGTAGATGGTGCATCCATCCATCCTGTCCATCTTCTATACCAGGGCTGCAAAACTCCAGTCCTGTAGGGCCAGAGCCCTGTACATTTTTGGGTTTCCCCTCATTTAACACACCTGATTCAACTCCTTGTGCTAATTACCACACATCTCTTAAGCTGAATCATTTATGGTGGAACAGGGAAAGAACTAAGCTACACAGGGCTCCGGCCCTCCAGGACTGGAGTTGGGCAGCCTTGTTCTATACCAATGCAATGGAATCAAAATAACGAGGATTAGGTCCAAACTGTGATGGCTTACACCATGAATAGGGCTCCACCATTGGTTCAACACAAACATTTCAGCTCTAGGCCTGGAGTTCAGACCTGATGTGTGTTATTTTACTCACCACACAAACCTTTGGGCCTCCACTAGAAGATCAGTCATAGCACTGGGCACTAGGGTCAAGATGTGAAAGCCTAGCATAAAATTATATGAAACTATATATCTCATATAATAATTGCACCCTGTTTTATTCTTGTGTCTTAGTGAGCATGGATTTGGTTTGAGAACCACTACAGCTCCCAGTCTTGCCTGTGGCTGTGGGTGACTGAAACTACAACAGCAAACAATCTGCTCATCTGAAGCATGAGGCTGACATAATTACCCTGCCAACGGAACCTTCTGGAACGTTCACTTCCATACCAATGAGCCTCTGTCCTACACACGGAGAGGGATGACATGTGCTAGGGGGCATTTGGCCCCGCCCTACAGCATCGCATGGCAAAACCGTCCATTCGTGTTGTGCTCTGCTGCCCTTGACCCAGAAGAGGGACTACACATGCTTGAGGGCATTGTTAGGTTCAGCCCTGCCCCCACAGCATCACATGACAACACTGTCCAATCGTGTTTAACTCCGTCTAGGCAGCCTAAGGGTATGGTCGTGGCAGAAGCTCAGGTGGCCTGTGTGGGGTGCTGTCTTGATACATGCCAACAGGTGGTATGCTGGTAAACTGACTGGACCAACAGTTGGTTTTTTGCTAAGGTAACTCATGATAAAAGTACAGCAACCCTCTTCCAACCCCCAGGGTGTGACATACTGTTTTGGTAGGACAAAGAAGAAGTTGGGGGGGGGGGATGTAGGACTATCCAGATTGAACATATGGTAGTGAATAAAAGCGAATGATTTTGATGTCATTAATCATTACATAATTATCTCCCGCCTCATATCTACTGATGTTAATTCAAATGCATATGTGCTACAAATTTGCAACTAATTCATTTAGCAGATGCTATCATCCAAAGTGACATAGACTGTGGGTTAGCTGTTGTCCTTGGAGCTGAAGGCACTATGACAATATTATCATTATTACTTTATTCACAGCAAAGATGCACTATGTAGGCCACAGGATTTGACCCTGCACCCTTCTGGGCAAGGGCATGGAGCCACAACCCACTGCGATAGACAGCATTCCTGTTTAGGGGCAAAATTTATGGACAAAAGAATTGCTTTTTTGCCCCTTTGCTGGGGGAGGTTATTCCTCAGACTGTACGCCTTGCTTTTTGTTAGCGTGTGGGTGTGTATGGTATTAGAGGTCTAGAGATTCAGGGTTTGTCACATGACTGTGGAAAAGGCCATTGGCAACAGCAACAAATGGCAGAGCATGTGATCGATGGCAAACGCCAGGGCACGTGAGCTACTGGCTCATTTCACTTCCACGTGCATCGATGCTCCGTGCTATTCAAGGCTTTCGCGTTCGGCACAGGAAAAAGTTTTGGGGGGCGGGGGGGTAATTTCTGAAAAGCAGTTAGGGGCAGACGACGGCCGAGAAGATCCTGTCTGGGAATGAACCAGGAGATGTATCACAACGTGTGTGTTTGTGTGAGCAGTGTGTGACTGTACACTTAGTCGCGGATCGTGGCCAGATACTTCAGGGAAACCTGTGGAGAGCAGCCCAGTGGCGCCACTGATAATATGTGCCGGCCCCTCTCTGTAACATCCGCGTCTCCTCTCTCCTGTCAGCTCCTGCCTGCCTGGTTCTCCACTTTACCCACCCCTATTATTCCCTTTCTGCTCTCCACCGCCGCCCCCGCCCCCCCTTACCTCTCGTTCTCGGAGCGGAGACTTTGAGGAAGCCGGCTGAATGCCAATCGCTAGCGCCCCTCGTGTTTAGAATTCATCCCTGGCCCTCCAGATAAGCTCATAAATGTAATTAGATGTCCTTTTGGCGCCGTGGCGTCGTTTATCGTAAGCCGTAAATCTCCCCGGTTTGTTTACATCGCTCGACGTTCGATGTCTCCCCGAATATCGCGTGGCGGACCTTGGAAGAGATGGAGCCCAGACCCCGAGGGACGTTTGCTGTCGCCCACCTGTGCAACTGCCGACTTCTATAAAAAAAAAAATAATCATCACCCAAACTCCCTGAAAGGCAAATCCTACTGACGAGCAGGAACGTGAGCTCGAGTTAGCCGCCGGAACTGGACGCCAGAAGGAGGAGAATCCATAAAGAACATGGCAATGTCTTGGCACACGTGCTACATGAAATAGTCAGCCCCTTCCCAGGTGAACCTAAAACTCCCTCATTATGAAAGTTATGGAAGCTTAACATGAGTTATGGTATTGTTAGGACTAAAATCCTGAAATTAGTCTATTTCCAAAAGAAACTGAAGACAAAGTAGTATCACGTCCAAACAACAGGTCTTCATCCTTGTCCCTTTCCTGGGCCCTTGAGAGCTGGAGGCTTGGACCTGCTACCTTTCAGTTCTGTTACAGGACACCAGACTCTGATAGGTGCGTGACTCTGTAATTACAGCCTGTTTCTCTCTTGATTAGCCTCTCGTAGCTCTTTGGTAATCTATGGTAAATCCCCAAGTTCCATCTTTAGCTGCTAGCATAAGCATATTAACATAAGAAAGGGGGGCTTTTGACATTTATATTTTTGATGTTTATTTTTCCCTTTAATAAACACCACTGAGGATTTGAAGAGGATTAGGGATCCGAAGAAGCTTTCCTTTATTGTGGAATCTGTTGCTTTGCACAGATGTTGCTCTACGGGCCTGGAGAGAATGCGGGCGGTGGGGTTAGGTGGGTGTGTATGTTCCGTCCGGTTTGGACCGGCCCAGATCCGTTGCTGGCTTAATTATTAAAAGCTCTCGTTCCCCCTTTGGTTCTGCCCAACAAACGATGACAGAAGCGGGTTTGTCTAGCATCTCTCTGGGGTGCTCGCCTCTAGTTTGAACCTGAGTCAAAGTACCCAGGGACCTAACTGCCTAGAGGAACCTGTCTCTGGGCTGATTTATGGTCTCCTCCCCGGTCCGGATTGGGCCCTGTCACGTTCGGCAGTTCCACGGATGCGTCATGCTTGGAAGATGCCAGAGCATTTAAAAGAATCATTAATCGAGCTTTGAGGGGCTGGCAGGGACAGTGCCACCGGGATTAAAAGACAGCCATGTCGGTCGCGCATGGCGATGACAGGAGGCGACGCCACGGTTAAATTTAATTAACGTTCACTTCGGGTTTAGAGCCAGCAAATAAACCAATGCGGAACAGATGAGCAAAGTTATATCTGATACCCACCAAATGGTTCTGATGAGAGTTTGTATGGCCAGATCCAGGCACTATATTGTTGTGGAGGCGTGTCCCGGATGTGCGATGCCTTTCTTGAGTGATAAACTAGTGCGGCTGGTCAACAACAGGGTCGAGAGGAGCGCTTGCCCCCTCCCAAAAGGAACGCTGGCTCTTGCCACATGCGTCTTATGTGGATATTCTTTAAAAGCTGCATGTTGGACCTCAAAGCTGATTGTATCCATTTTGTCAATGCCCGGATTATTCCGGAAGCTGACAGCTGACCATGCTGTTCCTGGAATGTTGCCATTAGGTCCCTGTATTTTGTATTAAAATGTTACCGTTTGAACCGTACTCACATGACCCTTTTTGCGTGGAGCAGAGAATGCCGGCCTGCCAAGGGGCCGCCATTGTTGGTGATTGCGACAGGCTGCATCAACAAATAATTGCTGTGGTGCTTCATAGAGGGTAGAGGTTCCCTTTTCACCTGCACTGTGAATAATTGATCATTGTAGCACTTTATTAAATGTCAGCTGTGCTTTTACTTTACTCCTGTTCATTTTTAATGAATTCATCTTCAGTAAGGCCGGGTGCCGCTTATCTCCTTTTGGTAACTGGTTGGCTGCCATTGCTTCCCAGAATGCAGTGGGTGAAAAGTGGCCTTTGAGGACTTCCTGTGTTGGCTGCTTCCCTCGTGATTTGGCCCAGCAAAGCCACATTGAATTGAAATTATCTGTTTTTTTTCCCTAAACGTGGATTGTTCAACAGGAAGTGGCATAATGCTGTGGGGATATTTTGTTTACTGCTGTAAGGTCCCACTTATCACCAATTGACCTCAACTGAAAGCTGATTGGCCCACTCTCCTGTCACTCATGGACTCAAAACATATAGTTGGTTAATGGTTGGATAAGGTTGGCCCCTCGGTAAAAAATATATCCCCACCTTTGCCCCCCCGTCTTAAAAAAATGTAGAATTGGCCTTTACTTTGGGATAGTGACCCCTTCAGGGCAGCTACCGTTTGTTGAATACTCTCTGTAGGTAACAGGAATCTTTGGATCTCGCTGTTGTACCTTTGAAAAAGGTGTTTAGTCTGTACAATCAGAGCAATGTACCAAGCTGTACAAATGAGTGCGAAACGGTAAGCTGTGCCAGCCACTGAGGGTTACAGCATCTATTCTGTACCCAGCAGATGTCGAATGGTGGATCCTTCCAGCTGCCACACCTCCCAGATGCTGACTGTTCACATTCACTGACAGAACGGCTGAATTACCCAGGGCCGTTATCCACAGCCATGGCGACTGTGGACTGGGGAAGTAGCACGGAGACTGATTAATTCCCCAGGTGAGGTCTCTCAGGAATCCACTCTTTTTGGAGTGCTGAGTTACTCAGAAGCGCCGTGCGGGATTTGGCTAAAGGGCAGCTCTGATGGGCACGGACAGGTTTGGCGGAGAACAGCTCTTGCCACGTGCGAACGACGACAGCTGTGACATCGCTGTAACACGGGGGACGGTTCGGATCCATCTTCAGAGGAGCCTGGTACTGCATATTTAATACTGCTGGGCGCTTTAATTGAAATTCCCAGATTTAGCTAGACGAGAGCATGAGCGCGAGGTTGGCAGCCCTGGAGCATCAGTCTTCGCGATGGCAGTTTCGATCTTGGGAGGATCGCGCCGGGGTTACGTTGCGTGTGCTGGAACACACTGAAGCATGTTCCCTTTAAACGGACCTGCCAAAGGCACGGCGACACGTCTGACAGCAGTGAAAGTGCCTTATTCTGCAGAATAACTGCGCAAGAAAATGTGAGCGGCGCGGATTACCCATTGGATTAATTAGATGTGCCAATCAAAACCAGTCTTTAAATGGGGGTGCAGGCCCTGAGGCCCACAGCTACCTCAGTGCATGCTGTCAGCCAATCAGAGTCCCCCAAAAATATGAGTCTCAACTAGATGAACCGCTTCCACTTTTCACGGGCCCCGGTTTTTCCATCTTGTTTTTCAGGCATTCTCCGGTTTGGCATCGGTCGCATACAGAGAACGCCTTACCTCATTAATACGATCAATATTTACATAAGTCATTAAGCCGTTAGCTTTAGTGTTGTTGTGATAATGAGGCTGTAATGTACAGCAGCGGATCCGTCCGGACCTGGGTGACTTGCGCGACCTTGTAGCACTTGCTGTTTATTGGACTGGATTTCATACCCCCCTCTGAAAAGGAGGGGCCATTTAATGCTGCGGGACAAAGTGCAAGTCTGAGTATGAGGCGTGGCCTTGGCACCACGGTGACTCGGATGGGTTAACTGACAGATGTATTGACATATAAGAAAACAAACACAGAGAACTCCCCAGTCTGTACTGCGAAGACTCTGCATGCAGATCGTGACCCATGGGCAGCGTGGGTAAGAAAGGAATGAAGTGGGGGGCGGGGGGGGGCTGTCAAGCATGGCGCGGCCGTGAAATCTAGCCCGCTCCTTTAATTAGCGGCTCCGTCGCTGGCGGTAATCGCGGCTCCGCTGTTTATCAGCCGCAGCTTTTGTGGGGCTTTTTTTTTCTTCCTGGACTCTTATTTGAGTCTGCCTCCGTGAGGGATTTGGGGCAGCGGCTTTAATGAAGTCAGTTTTGGCTGCACACAGATCCTCTTTGATCAGGCGTATCTGCTTCAGTCGCCCCTGGGTTCTTTAACTGGCCTCGGCTTGGTCTGTTCGCCGGGCCCGGTCCGGAAGGGTGCTGGCCGGATGCGTTGGCGGGATGGCCAGAAAGCACCACCAGCCCCAGAGGACAGCCAAATAACAGGTTCGCTTTAAATAGTCCGGCACCGTCCAAAGTTGGGATCCAGCTACGGAGTGGCAGTACCAGGATGCCGGCCTGGGATAGACTTTTGGGTATGTTGGATGGGCACCAGTGTTCAAATTGTGTCTGTAGTCTTGGGGGAATCCCCTGGTGGGAAATTTTCAGGTGGGGCAGGGTCGAGGGGGTGGTCAGATTATCCATTTTATGGGCACTGTCCACTCTTAGCCTCATCCCTTCTGCTACCATTATTATTCAATTCAATTTATTTTTCTATAGGGCCTTTCACAACAGTCACCCCAAGGTATTTTACATGGGCGTGTGACAGTACAGCATCATTAAAGGTGAGTAGTACAAAAACAGGGAAAAGGGAAGACAAACGAAAAAAAAAGAAAGGCAGATGACAACGGAGGAGAGGAACCAAAAACTCTCACGTAGAGAGAAAATGAACCTCTGGACACCCTGGCAGGGGCGTCGCAGGGGCATGGACACCCTGGCAGGGTCGGCGGAGGGGCATGGACACCCTGGCAGGGGCGTCGCAGGGGCACACCCCAGCACTTTAC
>JAODLD010000044.1:18700219-18710259 GCA_026781065.1 Mormyrops boulengeri | reverse complement strand
TGAGGTCCTAGATCACTACCTTTCTGCGAAGATGGTTAAGGCCCCCCATCCCCTCTATACCATCACAAGCCACGGTTGCCATTGCTTTCCACATCCCAGCTGAGAGCTGATTGGCCCCCGGAGTGCCCCCTCCCGTCACTCACTGATTCAAGACATATCATTGGCTAATGATTGGTTGGCCCCTCTGTATAAATTATGCCACCTCTTATGCCCCCCTCGTTAAATATTCCTAGAATCCCCCCCGACGCCTGTGTAGACAAAGCGCAGGCATTTTCAGCTGAAGGGGGGAGGCTTTTACCTCCACGCTCCTGTGCGCCTGCCACACCGCCTCCCTATGGAGTCTCCCCGCGATGCACCTGCCTGCCGGTTATTACACAGGAAATGGGGCAGTGGCGGCGGACGGCGCACAGTTTTCTGGAGGAGGCTGGCAGAAGACGGCGCGAGGAAGGCTGACGGTAAATTTACCCCCAAGCCAAGGTGGTGGCGGGAACATGCGGCACCGGCCACAGCGTACTGATCACACCTGTCTGTAGGCGGTGGCCATTTTTGAGAGAAGGCTGTGTGAGTGGGAGGCGTGGCCTGCTGCCCGTCGCCGTGCCGACCCGAGAACTGTCAGACCGCCTCCTTCATGTACCTGTGATGCTGTCAGCGTTGCTCAGGACTCTGGGAAGAACCAATATTATTGTATTTAATAACCAGACAGACAGTTTTAGAAGGTATCAAAGAACAGTACATTTACCCAGGTATCAAAACCTTTCAAGAAAGTATTTGGAGATCAAGATTCTAATTAAGATAGAGAATTGTAAAATCTTGCCTCTAAAAGTCTGATGTGTCATAAGACACTGCACAGCGTTTAATACGGCTGGCTCTTCCACATACAGTAACAGCGTAAAAGATGACTTTGTGGGAGGTGGGGTTGACTTAGCTACCTTTGTTTCAGACGACGGCAGGCAAGCTCTCTGTAAAGCTGGGAGCTCTCAGTTCTTTTGTACTCCTCTGGTGAACTCTTGGTTTGCTCCTGAACATAATTTAAAGGGAGAATGTTCAATATTTACACTGTCCAGAATGAGTCACAGGTGAGTCACTGGGTGAAAATATCATTTTTACCTCCTGACTCAGTGTAATATTCAAAATAATGACATTGTCTGGAAAACACGCAGATCTTTTCGAGGTGCTCAGACTTATTGATGAATGAAAACATTTTCCCGAGACTTTAACTGCATGGCCTCCCTAACCTGGCCATTAACATTTGCGCGCCCTTATGAACAGATGGCCCAAAAGATTAATTTCTATATGAACCATTTTGATTTTATATAAATGAACAGTTCATATAAATAGCCATGCAATATACGTACTGTCTATATATTTCTCTTGTCAGTCTTTTCTCAGCTGGTCAGTAAAATGGATGATGTCGTTTCCATGGACTCTATGAAGATGGCTATTGATCACCTTTAATTGGTTTATTTTGATGACTATAATGGCTGCGCCATTGTACCAAACTCAGAATCACATTAGTGTTCATTTTCCAAATTGATCTTTTTTTCCCTTAAGCTGAAAAGGATTAGAACCTGAAAAGTGTGTGGCTTCCTGTGTCGCCGTGGTAATGAGATGTACCATGAGAGTGGATTTTCCTCATTTTAAAATTTTTTTTTTAGACATTATGGCATGCTGCCATTTCCTAATGAATGCGAGTGGTGAGCATCGCATAGCAGTGTTGCTCTGTTTATCACATTAGCAATAAGACCGTAGGTGGATGTATGGAGATCTTCCACGCTGGGGAGATCACCCAATTGAGGTGAAACGCGCAATGGGACCCGTGCTGCCGGTGTGTACTACGCGAGAGGGGGGGCTCGGGGAGCCAGATTAGTGCATCAGATCTCAGCGGAAGCTCCTAGACCAGGGCTCTCAAACTCCGGTCCTGGAGAGCTACTATCCAGTAGGTTTTCTATCCTACCTGGCTGCTGATGAGTGACACCATTTCTCAGGTAAATACCAGGAACCGGTGTGGCTCATCAGAAGCCAGGTAGAATAGAAAATCTACTGGATAGCAGCTCTCCAGGACCGGAGTTGGAGACCCCTGTCCTAGACAGTGAGACCAAGGAGGGCTACCTGACTTCTGCATGTGTGGCCTGTGTTTTACTCACCGGCTGCCTTTCACACCCTTTCAGCCTCCAAGGGGACCATTTAACAACAAGGAGATCCCAAGAGCAGATTCACCTTTAGCCATTTAATTAACGCCTTCATCCAAACCAATGTTTTATTTCTACGGCTGGATGTTTAGCAGGAGTAGTGAAGTACCTCGCTGAAGTGTACTACAGCCAGAAGCCTAACACGGTAGTCTTCAACTCATGAGTCTATCTCCTAAACCACAGCATCAGAACACCATCCGGCGCTGCCCAATCAAAAGACCAGATCCGCTTTTTTAAAGTCAGCAACACAAGCTATTTTTAACTTTATTAACATTAAATTTACATTAAGTAAACATCACTTGTGTAACACTACAGAGGATGATTGTGTGAACATCCTCTTTGTGTGCTGTGTTATTTTTTCTGTCAAATGGGATGGAACTGCTTGAATAGTCCTATTTTATTTACACTACTATTCATTATATGGCTCCTATCTATCAAATAATATTGAAAATAAGCCTTTTTAGCTTTGAAAGTGTCTCTTCCTGTGTCTACCTTCAGTGTGCCAGAGGAAAGTGACAGCCTTCCCACAATGCACCTCAGGAAGGCAAGGCAACCTCGGAAATCCCATTTCCAGGTGCCCCAGCCTGACGTGAGCTCACTGAGATTTGCACCCTCCGCGTGGGCGAGAGCTGGCTCCCACGGCCTCCGTCGGCTGCCCCGGTCAGCTCCTGCCAATCCGAGTGGCACGCAGACTAATGGGCAGCGGCACCGTCGAGCTGACGGGAGCAGCGTGAGCGAGAGCTGCAGGTCCATTATGCAGACGAGGCACGCGGACGAATCTTCAGCCCATGTCATCAGCAATCTGTCATTTAGTGGCTCCGATTCCTGCTAAAAGTCAGTCTCCATACTGCTTCCCTGCTGTTTGTACCACTCTGCCAGTCTGTTGGTTCTCATTTAGCCTTGTGAAAACACTCTATAGTCTGTATTGCAGTACTGACCCATCGATCACCCTGTGGTATGTACTATCATATCGAACCATTGAACACTGTGTGGTCTGTACTGAAGTACTGACACATCGAATACACTGTGGTCTGTACTGCAGTACTGACTCATTGAACACTCTATGGTCTGCACTGAGTCCAGACCCATTGAATAAACTGTGGTCTATACTGCAGTACTGACAAACAGAAGTTCTAATTTCAGACTATTAGTTCTATACCTAACTGAGAGGAATCTGCTGGAATATCGCATGCGCGTTCGCCGAACGTTCTCAGGAATACTCTGCAACGGCACTCTCGTTAGTGCTCAGCACGTCTGAAATACTGATCTGTTGCATTCTGGTCCATCTTGACGCTCAGCCCGAAGTTCAGTAACCATCATCTACATAACTCTGCGTCTTGGTTTCAGAAGCTGTACCTGCTGATAACTTTCCGCGGCAAGCTGGGGCGTTTATGTACTGTTACACACCGCAGCTCAAGGCTGAACAAATAAATAAAATGTGAAACCCAGCAGCGCAGGACGCGAACACATAACAGCGACAGTGAAGAGCAGGGCTTCGCCTCTTGACGCGCACTACCTGCTGCCGGCATTGACTCTGTCCCTGGGAGAAAAAAAACAAAAAAGAAATTCCTTCCACTGACACCTATTACTCTGCCTACTATGGGCGGGGGTAAGCAAACATTTAACAAGTTTAATTCAGATTCCACATTTACTTGCCGACTTTCTCTCTCGCACACATTTTCTTTCCATAAGCGTCTCTGAAGGGCTTTGATGTCTGTCGGTAGCCTCGGCGACGAGGCGCTGGGAGAAACCTTTAAGCTACAGTTGGTTCCGACAGCGAATGAAACAGACAGTTAAATGGCGAAAGGCAAGTGGGCCCACGCAACATCTGCAGGCTCTCTGTTTTTCCTCCCGTCTGTCTGCAAAGTCTGCGGCTGGCTCAGGTGTTGACCTTGCCGCGTTCGGCGCCGTTCCGATTAGCCGCAGTCGGATTCTTTGAGCTGAGTAGCAGCGTGAGCGTTCGGGCCATGGTCTGACCTGTGTTGCAGCAGCTCTTCTGGTGCTAATTTGAAATTGCTGTTGTATGAGGACTATGTGTGTTTGGTCTCTGGGGGAAAAGGTTCAAGTCCTACACCCTCAACCAAGGGCATAACTTAGGGGGGTAGTTGCTAAATGAGGCACTGCTGTTTACCTCTGCGGTGTACGTTTAATTTTCAGTTGTTGTACGGAGGGGGTGCGCGGCATTTTCAGCATGTTACAGGCATCCAGAGCCGAATCGCCGTCAGCTCACATACTGGTGAAGTGCAGTCAGGTGCCGGGCGGGGGGAGCAGGTGAAATGAAAGAGCGATTAAACACTATTTTAAAATCGCCTGTGCATATCTAAGCCATTAAAGCAACACAGACCCAGAATAGCGAGTAAAAAGATCACTACCGAGGTGTTCTGACGGCGGAAAGAAACAGAGACGTCTCGTTGATATTGGCAGATTAATTACAGCGCAGTTGACACGTCGCTCATTCCCCGTAAAATTAAGGGCTGATGTTTCGCTTTGTTACTTGGTGTTTTTCTCGGGAGAAAACCATCAACAATAACAATAACAGGTATAAAAGTTTCCGCTGTTACCGCTGCGGTAATAATGCAAATAACGCTGTAATGATGCACCTCCGACATGACTTTCCCGACAAACATCTGATGCAAGAAATATTTGCTAAAAGTAAGTGAAAACCCGTTCAGGAAAAACGCTGGACGGTATTTGTTGTGTTCCTTTTATCAGATGTTTACCCCCTTGAATGGTTTGGCTCTCGCTCTTTTTAATCGATGACGATGCATTCATCTGAAGCGGCGCCGTGTTCATGCACAGCTCCGAATGATGGAGTGTGCTGCAGGCTGCGTTTGTGCGCCGTGATCGCCGTGAAACTAAACACTTGGCTAAAGGTCATTTGTAGAAGCTTATGGCAGCATCGTATGGGAATGTTTCCTTTTTCTGCGAAGTCGTTCCCTGCCGTGATTTACCTTAACAGCCGATTTTTTTCTAACGTGAAATCTCTTCTGAAGGAGGATTGTTGATTTTAAACTGATCCAAGAATATGCTTGATTTTTTTTTACAGAAGTTTCACCATAATCAGATTAATTTCGAGGCACTTTTTGCCGTAGCCTCTAATTATATTATTTACATAAAGGGTCTGATTATTTTGACACAGATATTAGAAGGTGTGATAACACGCATATGTCATAGATTATTTTGTTATTCCACGTAATTAATTTGAATGTAATGGTATTCCACATACCTCATTATGGTAGAGTTATTGTTCCAGTCATCAGTATCACCATATACATGTTCCTGATCTTGGTGTGACGTCTGCACAGGTTCAGCAATGCTAGAGTTAGCGTTATTCTGTGGTGATGTATTGAGTTAACGATTGTGCTGTAATTCCTATGTTATGCTGGAATGATGGACATTGCATTGGTTATGTCTGTGGAGTGGGAGAGTGTGCAAAAGGAGAATAAAGAAAAAAGGGGGCATTATGTTATGAGAGCGGTGTTTCCGCGGGATCCTTTCTAATATAACAGATGGGGCACGGGCCCCAGGTGAAAGCTGATTGGCCCCCTGCCCTGTCACACCCAATCAAAGCATATTAATATATAGTGATAAGGATGGCCTCTCTGTATGAAATATGCACCCTCTTACCTTAACAAAAAAATCATAGAATCTTCCCTGTCTTGATCATCTGCTCTGTGTTTTGCTGACCTACACCGCATTAAATACTCTTTTTCAGTATATAAGTCTAAATTTCCTTCTAAAACCTCAGGTAGTGTTTCTCCTAAATTGCTCTTAAGCACTAGGGGATGCTGAGGTGGGAGAGGTGCTCAAGTAAATTTGTGTGTTTGGTGGATGCGGCGGCATGCCACAGAAGGTATACACCAGATTTCCATTCAGACATCAACGTTATGATTGCTGTGGTGCTGTGTGGCTCAGCAGTTTTGACTGTGCATACGATGGGAAGGTTGCTGGTTCAAATCCCATGGCTGCCAGATTAATTTCACCGTCGGGCCCTTGAGCAAGGCCCTTAATCTCTGGCCCCATTGCTTCAAGGGATATCTGACTCTGCTTTTTCACTTTGGATAAAAACTTTATAAATCAACCTCTCTGATAACCCTAGTTGAGCCACTTAGAATAAAACTCTGGACCTTTCAATTGAGCGAAGTGATCTCTTTTATTCGAGCAATCCAGAAAAGTCACACTCTGGCACCAGGTACCCAGTACCCCCCAGCACCGAGAGCAACCAGATGATAAACCATAATTCTCAGTTCCAGATAAGGACTTCTAAGTCCTGATTGGTCACAAAACACCAACAAACCAAGTTCAAACGTATAACAAACACAATTCTCCAGCTCTATTGGTTCACCTTGGCAGCAAGGTAAATTCCCCCCTTTTGCTCAATTTACCAGAACATGTCTCGTTTGCTAAGCTCCTACTTAAGATATGAATATAGATATTGATTATATTGACATTGAATCACTGTAAGTATTTGGTTGACCTTTGATTAATGATTGACGTATTGATGTATTGTCATTGAATCACTGTAAATACATGGTTAACATATGATTAATATTATGATTAACTACTTATACATTTGTACTACCGTATAACATATTGCGTATGGCCTACTGGGACTACTTTATAACTACAACTCTTTGTGCACCAGTTGGGGCAGCTTCGAATCCCTTCCTGCAGGCGGTTTCTCGGCCCCCCCCCCCCCTTCTCCACTGTCCGTCTCTTCAAGGTCTGATCTCTCTTCAGCATCTGTGGAACCGACCGCGTGCAGCTATCATGAAGTGAGGACACACATATTCAACACAACATCTTCTTGCCTAAGGCCTAAGACATAACAGACGCAATATGCCTCCCCTCCCGGGCCTACCAATGTCAAATTTTCTTTCCACACTTGTGCTAAATAAATCGTGAAAACTGTATGTAAATAATAATGCGATGACTGTATTGAGGATACAGATTGTCGGTGATGCTCTTAGACCCGTGTAATAGAAGTCGCACCCCTACCAGAATCAGTGCAATACCGTGCACCTCACCTAGACTCCGAAACGCTGCTAACCTGCAAGTACCTGAAGGCCAGGAAAAGCGAATTAACGGTAAAAAAGCTGTTTATTAAACTGTCTGCCAAGAGGAAGCATGCAATCAGATTAAAATTACTTTATCATATTACAGCCCTGTTTGCTTTTTGAGCTAGCAGTAGCGTTACATGCTAGACAGCTACAGCATGCCGCCTGTCATCGGCCCGGATAGTGTAATTTATGTGTATGCTTTTGGATTTGCCTTGTTTTCTTTGTGCGACGCCTCCCCGTAATTTGTTTTGCTTCTTGCTGTTAAACTCCGCTTGAACTCCCTCGCCTTTCCATCTGTTGCTGAGGGCAGAGTCACTCAGGAGGAACGAGATGTGAAATGGTGGTAAGGATGGCTCCGGGCAGCCCAGCCTTCAGCCCCCTTTTGGCTCCAGCTGTCTCAAACCCTTCAGACGGTACCCTTTCTTTCAAGAGTATGCATACTTTTTTTAAAACTAGGTTGCTTGAGGTCCACCCCTCCACCGTGGGGCGACGGTGGTGTCTTGAGTGATAAGGGTGGTTGGCAGTGTCACTTTGCCACGTAGCTCTGGGACTGTTGAGCAGCAGGATACCCCCCCCCCCTTAATGGCTTTGTCCTCCACAGTCCATTGACTGCCACGCTTTGTAAATGAAACCGATCACGTCTCTGGACTGGAGCAACAGATTAAGGACACTTGGTGGGCACCAGAGACGGAAGAGGTGTTTGGAAATTGAGATCTGCCCGTAATTACCTTGCCCAGCTGCCGCCACCTGCGCCGCCGTAATGCGTGCCGCGCATGTGTCCATCTGCCCGTTGATGTCGGGATTCTGAAAGTTGACGAAAGCCATAATTTGCTTTTACAGTTCGGGGTGGCCAGAGGGCAGCGAGTCAGTCAGACAGGGCGTCTGTAGGAAGGTCAGACTCAATTCTGTGTTATTATGCCATTTGGTTTGTTAGTGATCGTAAACTCAGTAGGAAGTGATGCCTTATTAAATGTGCTATTCGCTTAAAGAGCTGGGGGGTCAGGCTTGGACATGTGCAAAGAAATCTGCTTTGTTTGCGTGCTTCTCATTCGGCGGATGGAATTTTTCTGAACATGGATTGGTGAATTTGGACAAGTCCTTTCCGTTAATCGCTTAGAGTGAGCTCATAGATTGGAGTGTGTGATGAGACAGCTCTTGGTAATTTGCTTTAATTACAGCAGTTGGTAGCTCACCAAATGCTGCTCCCCGAATACTCCTCATGTAGGTTTTGGTGTTCATCTTTTGTGGCACACATTTCTGTGTTTTTAAGAGTGTTTCTTATTGGGGGGGGGGGTGATGTGTGCCTCAGTGAGTTCGGCCTCTATGCCTGCCATCGGAAGGGTGTTGGTAAAAATCCAATCATTGGCAGAACAGCCACAAATCCAGTAGGCCCTAGACCATGGCTCATAACCACCCCTCTCTCCCCAGAAAAATGCCCCAGGGGCACTAAATAAATGGCCCGACCCTGTGCTCAGACACTAAGCTTCACTCTCAACTGTATATGTGCATATGTGCCTCAAAGGAGAACTTAATGAGATATGCAACAACAGCATTCCGATTTGCTTGTTCAAATGGCAAATTTCTTGTTTTTTAATGTCTTAAATGGTACGTTTGAGCCTCCCGCAGCCTTCAGTGGGTGACCTTCAAATCACAGTCCCTGGCTCCTGTGCCACCAATGCCGACCTGAGTGATGAACCTAATTTGTCAACAAAAGGAATATTTATCGCTCTTAAGGTACACTCACATTTAACTCACTTAAGGTACACTCACATTTAACTCACTTAAGGTAGACTGGAGGTCACACATGGTGAACTGTGACCTGTAGGCTGCTATTCAAGTCAATGCAGCAAAATCGACAAAATGACTTAAATAAACCAAAGACCTAATAACTACAATGATGATGCTGGTAATTATGATATACGTGAAATAGCACATTTGTTACTGTGTCACACTTATGAAGGAAAGGTTGAGGTAATCTCAGCTTCATGAGTGAACATCCAGTTCAGCTATATAGACGGATAAGTTATAAAATTGTAGGCTAGGTTTTCCTGCGGAAAAAAGAGTAGATATACCTTGTAATTTGAAGTCATGCAGGTAACCGAGGGGTGACCGTACCTCACAGCACCTGCTCTTTGCTCCAGGTACCCAGCCTCCGCGGTAAAGGTGAGTTACAGACAATATGCGCCGTATTCTGTGCTTGTGTCATGAAGACATTTGCGCGGTTCTTTGTTTAGCTACATTTCTGTTTTTAAAAACAGTAGTCAAGTTCTGTGCCAAGAGTTGATTTTTTTTTGTTTTTATTTTTGGAAAATGCCGTTCGGAGAAAAGATTTTTTATTCTTCCGCTGCACAGAATAAATCCGCTTGATATTTCAGTTCCCTTATTTCAACACAAGTAGCAATGAGCGATCTGATGGCTTTTTCCCCTCATCCCAGACTAATGGATTTCAGGAACAGACCTGCTTCTGCTTCTATTCTCTCCTGTGTGATCAGATCAAGGCCCCATTTCTCTTGGCAAGGACTAGGCTGGGATAAAGAAAAAAAAAATTGGTTGTGGACTTTGGGGACTTTGGGGACTTGGGGGGGGGGGGGTTTTCCAGGTGGCCAATACAGTCCTGGTCTTGCCATCTTCCCGTAGAAAGTGCAGTGCCCCCATCAGGATGCCAGTGTAACGGTCATGTTGCCTAAAAATTTCCATCAGCAGAGGAAACCTGCATTAAACTAACGTATTACTTTGTTCGGGGTGGGTGTGGGGGGGGGGGGCGGTTTTGGGGCAAGGTGAGTCGTATATT
>JAODLD010000044.1:18676000-18686279 GCA_026781065.1 Mormyrops boulengeri | reverse complement strand
TGTTAAAAGTTATAATGTGATGTAATGTAAACCAGACAAGCGACCATCATGAATACAAATGTTAACCAGTACAATACAGACGTCCAACCTCTCCCAAGTTCCTGGATTCACCTGCAAATCAGCAGCAGCTGTTTGACCCCCCCGGCTGCAAGTTAGCCAGCCAGCCTGCACTAGACGAGGGTGGTACCTAATTTTTAATACTGTCATGCTGCTGAGAGTTTATAGAGAGGTACAGAATATTGACGGTACTATACTAGTATTTCCTGATCAAATTTGCTGGGGCCTGGGGCAGGTATTGCTGCACCAACCGCCTCCCTCCACCACCACCACCTCCCGGTTTCACCCAGTTTTCATCGAACGCCGATGATATGTACCTGCCTCACTTATTTACATAGCGCGGCTTTGTACCTGCTGTTACTACGCATCGAGGTTGTTGTCAGGGCTCTGCTGCACACAGCTGCATCATCAGCATACATTTGTATATCAAAAGGGGGAGCAAAAAAACGATGTACGGACAAACAGCAATTGACCTATTTTTTGGCAGTCGTCGGAAAAGGCTACAGGCTGGACATGAGCACGGCAGGCAGAACCTCACCGATGCTGCTGAGTGAGGAGCTCAGCGATTGCTCCAAGCCGCAAGGTGCTGGCATGTGGGGTGAGGTCACCCATTGCTGTGTCAATTTAGCATTTTAAAAATAAGTTCCTGTTGACGGCAAGAAACCAAAGTTTCAAGAGTCAACATGTTCGAGCAGCACCCTCCAATGAACGTTTTTAAAAAAACTCACCTATTTTCTGAGGCAGGTTTTTAGTCATCTGTATTTTGGTTTGTGTGTGTGATTTGAAAGTTTATTTATTTATTAATTCATTTATTGTTCATTTATTTATTTATGGTTGGGTTTTGTGTGTGTGTATGCATGTGGTGTGTCATGTGTTCTTGGTTTAAAACAACCATTGGTTGTTTTAAAATGTGCTATAGAAATAAACTGACTTGACTTGACAAGTATGAAGTTTTGACCCACTTTGTTGAAAAATAAACACCCCTAGTAAAAGCTTGGCCCCCGTTCTTGTAAATCTCTAGCTCTTGTTGAATCACGTCTTGCCCACCAAGCCCACCTGACCCTCCTGTCTCCTCCCTAGCGTGGTCCTAACATTACTCGTTTGTCTTCGCTCTCGTTCCTACCCTCGTGTTAATCACTCCCAGCTGTCTCTCATTAGTCTCGTGTATATGTGTTTCCCAGTCCTGTGTTCCCCAGACCAGTCATTGACATCATTCCTCCCGTTGCCTGTGCCCTCCCTTGTGCTAGTCTTCCTGTTTTGACCCCTCATGGTCCCATATGGTTTCACTACTCCTGTTCTTTTAATCTCAGTAAAGCCTCCCTTTTTGTTCACCTTACACCTGCCCCCGAGTCACTCATTTCCATATCATGTCTTGTTGTGACCTGAATGGATCTCTGATGCCTGGGTTTTAAGAAAGATCTGAGGGTGAACCGGAAGGCCTAGTTATCCCTGTAATTAGGAACATTATTGACGCTGCAGACGTCTGTCGTCATTTAAAATTTTCATAGGGACTGGCGATTTTTATATTTCATTCTTGACTCAAATGTTTCTAGTGCCGGGATTCAAGCGAGCGTGTTCAATTGCTGGAACTTGTTCTTGTCTTACGGATGAAAAGTTATTTCACTGGGACTGTACAGAGTAAGGTAAAAATAGATACTTAATGCTTAGTCAGCCAGAAAAATCCATCCTCCATCCATAGGTATAGACTGGCATGAACAATTGCTGCATACTGTGTAATCGTTACCACGAATGCTTTGATTCACAAAACACGGCGTTCATATTGGCTATATTCCTGTACCCTCTTTTGTATTACTTGGGTAGATTTTTTCTTAATCTTACATTTAACAACCACCTTTTTAACACTTTAGGAAGGATGGTATAAAACCCCCACTGACAAGTTATTTTAAAGAAATATCACTGTAATGATCCAATCATGTGAACACTGACGTGATATTGCATTTGAGTGCTTTGTAATAAGTTACCTTCTCTTTAGACAGTTTGGCTCAGAAAAATATTCCAGTTGGTTAATAAGTGATGCTGGTTGTTTTGGAGCATAACACATAAAATTTGAAATTACCTGTGCTGCTAATTGACCAGTATAATTTGCTGCGTGACCCTCTTCTTTACGCTACACTGGATGTCTGAACGCCCTGAGGGGCGGAGAGGCGGGGGCAGGTTTTACATGAGCAAATTTTTGTTGTCTAGCTGAAGTTATTGGTTGCTGAACTTTCGCCCGCTAATCTGGAACCTTTAGTTTGGAGGGTTGACACAGGATAATAAACCAGTAAATGACTATGTCACATCCATTAATATGAAATACGTCCCCCGGGGTCTCAGCAGGTGGCTTTTAAAGAGTACTGGCAACACTGTTGTTGTCCTGGTGTCCACACTTAAGAAGAACTGACCCCTTTAATATCTTTTGGAGCTAATCAGCTTTCAGCTGGGGCCAAAGCCCCTGTGGCCCCGCCCCTGTCAAACTCAGTCCTCACCTGTCTTTGTCTTCCCTGCAGAGAATAACCTCCTCTTGCTTTTGTAGTAGTAATGCACCATGAAAGGCAAATGGGGGTGGAGGGGGGCACTCCGGTGATAGCGGATGCAGGCGAACCATAGGGACGCCACCTTCCATGCATGTAGCCCTATCCAGCATCCCGATTCTGCCTCGTTGTGTCATATTACATTACTCTGAAATCCCCACCCCCCACCCCGAAACACACCCAGCCTTCCAACCTCCAATTCTATGGAGGCTCTGCAGGGTTTAAATATAGGTATTATCGCCAGAGTGCTACCCTGCAGGACACCATGCCTGCAGGACATGTCATTGTGACTATGGGGGGATTTCGCAGGTAGTTTGGGAGTGTGACGATTTATAGAGTATATGGGCGATGTGACATGAAGACTGTGTGCAGATGGTCATAGTCACACTGGACAAATAGGGTTATGGTGATTCTGCCTTACTTTTCACCAGGGTCTTTGCTTCACTGGAGAACGGAGATTTCCTGTCGCTATTTGTGATTCACACATAGGGGATATAATGAATTATAGCTCATCATTGGAAGTTAAAGAAATTAAGAAAAAGGGCACCGGGGCATACAGAGGAGATCACGTATTGGTTTAATAATGCGGAACAATACTAATTTAATTTGAAATGTTATTTTATTCAAGTGGAGCATGGCAGATCGACTTCTAATTAAGGTGCCTATTTATATAATGCACTCCGTAGCATTGCTCTGTTTTCACCCGAAAGCTTTTGAAGTCTAAGAACGTCGGGCGAACAGAAACGCCGGGGAGGGGGCGGGGGGTGCACGCTTTCACAATGTTGTCCCCGGTCTGAACTTACTAAATGGCGGCTTTGGAGTGAGCGGATCGGAGCGGCGACGCGCAAGACCAGACACCCATTTCACCGCCCGTTAAATCCGCGGCCGCCGGTTTACGGCGCTCAAGAGGAGCGGCTGCGTCTCCGATTCCCCCGACTGCCCCCCCAGCCCCCGTGAATCACCCCATCACGTTATTTTATACTGTCTAATTCACTCGGCGGAGGTGTCGCTCCGTATAAACCCACCCCGCACTTTTACACCGTCTGACATTTTTATAATGTTTTGAGATGTGCTGATGATATTGGCGTCAAAGTCCGTTTTGATATAAATCGAAACGCAGGATTCTCCCCCCCGGTGTCCGAAACCGCAGGCACCGGCTCCGATTAAGTTGCTTAGGCAGGCCGATGTCCGCCTCCCCGCCCTGTTCAGCATTCACACGCAGACTCGCACCGCGGGTGGAAACTGACATGCGGCCGCGTCGATAGACACGCCGCTCCTTTATGGAGCTCAGGTGCATTTGTGCCGTTAATGAACATGAACTGAATAAATTAGCTTAAGGAGCGGGGAGCCCCGCTAATGGCCGAACCGCTTGAGTGTGGAAAGATAAATATAAAATGCATTTCGGCGGGAGGAGTGAGAAAATGAACTCCAGTATCAGTGTTGCGCGGTGCCCAGCTTTTTATCTGCTTTTCGGATTAGAAATTAAGCGCACATCCGGTCTGCGTTTGATCCGTCTGTTAGTTTTTCAGTGCAAGTAACTGCGGTGGATCGCAGGCTATTTAAGGACGTTATTAATGCACCCCCCCCCCCCCCCCCAAAAAACAAAACCTCTCCTCAACTGGACAGCTCGCATCCATCCATCCCAACAAAAAAACGATTTTCCTATAATAGTAAAAGAATAGGCTGTTTACAACAGAGGAGACAAACACTGGTATACTGTTATTATAAAATTGTTATTGTAAGTAGAGAGGCATCTCCTTGCATATATAGCCTATATATATATTAATTTCCATCCATACATTTTCTCCTCTTATCCAATACAACAGATTAGGCAGCTTAGGACACAAGGAACTGCATGCCAGCCCATTGTAGAGCGCACACAAAGGAAGGCACTATAGGCTACTTATAGATGCAGATTATCTGCATGCCTTTGGTTTGTAGCAGGAAGCTAAAACACCCTGAGGAAACCCAGAAGTTGTGAAACAATTGTGCTTCCCACTGAGGCCTTGTGCCCTCCCTTATGTGCATTTGTTACATACAGAAGTCCTGTTGTTTTTCTTTTTGTAACAAACAATTGAAATTAATTCCAAATTGCATTCCAATGTCACGTTCTGAACACAGTGCTGTTTGTTTTCTGTAATTTTTATGCTGGGAACGATGAGCAGCCGTTTTCCCCCTATGGGTAGCCCATTAAATGTGTTAGAGATCTGTAATTTATCAGCAATATATATATGAGACTAACACATTCATTTATATTACAGTCCTCGTGGGACTGTACAGAGTTTGTGGATAAGTGATGTATTTACTGTGCCAGATGGAACAGAAAGCAACACATTTGATGAGTTTATGTTTTTATATGTTTATTTAGCCGACACTTTTTCACAGAAGTGGCATGCCAGAGAGGAAGGGCTGAGGTCAGAGAGCGCGCAGAACTAGCATCCAGGGCTCCAGAGGCAGTTATAGTTGGATGTTCTGCTTGAGAACCCCACCTTCCAGATTCAGATCCCTCAACTACTGAGTCACAAACTAACCCCATATAAATATCGGCATAGGGGATCATTGTCACACATTATGATACTTTATTTGTTAACCTTTATTTGCTTTTATATACCTCCTGTACATTTGTGAAGACATTCTATATCAAATTAAATGGGTGATGTGAGGCTTCAAGACACACTGACTGTTTTGTCAGTCGCCATGTACTTCTCTGCCAATGCGGAAGTAACCAACGGGAGATAAGGGTTAAGTCAGCTGATGGCTGACAGCCCCCACTCACTGTTAAAGTGGACTAATAAATATCCTGTGATTGTATGAACTGTTCTACAGCAGTTAATATAACAATACGCCATCAGTTGAAACACATATGAAGAAGGCATGTCAGCAAATGTCAACACAGACAAATGAAAACGGACAAGGCAGGCACAGCAAATGCCCACACAGACAAACATATATGAATAATGCCCGCTGAGACAAGTGCGTGTGGACATGGCATACACAATAAATGCCCACCCAGACAACCTCTGTGAAAAATGGCTGTGTTTGGCAGGACTGTGCATTCTGAGTCACTGTGTTTTGTTTTTTTTATTTTTTCTTTTCTTTTCTTTTCTTTGGTGGGGGGGGGGAGGTATGCCTGTTCTCCCATGGCGCATGGTAACTGGGGGGTTTCAGCTACTGGGCTTGCCGGGGCCGCCATTGATTTAGGAGTCTGTTGCTAGGTGTAGCCAAGCTGATGTATATTTTGGGCACGTCGCTACCGTGGCGAGCAGAGGAAGCCCTGTTGCCATTCATCTCCTCAGATGGCTAAATGAATCTGTTCTGTCTTGTAGTGGCCTGAGCTTTGGTCAAGCCTCTGGCCCCTCAACCCCCCACCCTCCTCTCTTCGTCCCTCTTTCAGCTTACAGGGAATCACAGCACAATTTAAGTCACTTTATTACTTTCGCTTCCTGCGAAAATTTCAGCTCAAAACGGTACCTGACTCTCCATCCGGGAGTTTACAGTCCCTGAAATCCAATATTGTCTGGAATTGAAGCTTTTATCCTGCTATGTCTTGTGTGTTTCTCTCTAACCATATATCTGTATGTTACCGTCTGACAGCGAAATTTCCCCTAGGTCTGGTAACGTGATTTATATATAATATTTGTTAAAAGACGACGTGATAAGCAGTCCTGTTACGGCAGTAAAAATTCTGTGTATGAACTGTTTTATAGCACTTAATAAAACGATACGCCATCAGTTGAAACACATATGAACAAGGCATGAACAACAAATGCCCACACAGACAAATTAATATGAACAGGCACAAAAAATCTCTGCACAGACAAATGCATATAAATAAAGCATGCATAACAAAGTCTAATAACGTGATTTATATATAATATTTGTTAAAAGAGACGTGATAAACAGTCCTGTTACTGTAGTAAAAATAGCGCGTAAAGTGGATTTGTTCCACTTTGTGGAGATTATTTGAATACCACCATGTTTGCTGTATTTTTTTAAACAGGAACTGCAGTAAAGTATTTGAAGTTGTGCCACTATTGATGATGCTGATTATGATGATGCCTCCTGATGCCAACCTCCCCTCTAGGGTTGTAGGGTGTGGGTGGGGCGCTGCTGAGCGATTTTACACAATGAATATTTAGGAGAAAGGGGTGTTTCGGGGGGTGAGATCAACTCTGCTATGGAATAGCATTTCTGCTTTTCTTTCATCTTTCGTGGGCTGTGTTTAATTTGCCTCCTCAGCTGGGGTCACGACTCGATAGTCAACTTGATTCCTTCATTACCGGGGGGGTCACTGGGCTTGCTGTGATTGGCAGACTGCTTCACTGGCTTCTGGCTTTCTCAGAATGTTCCATGAGTCTGAAATAGAAAAGGTGAGACAGTTAAAAAATACAAAAAAGTGAATTACCTGGACTGAAAAACAGCTAGCGCATATCAGAGATGGACAGAGAACAAAACTGTTCTGTAGAACAAATTTTAATCTTGCCGGCCCCCCCCCCCCCAAACACAAAATGCTGTTTTATGTGAACTCCTTGAGGCCCAGTGCCTTGATGATTGACCCTCCTGTTGTAAACATCAAATAAATTACCAGCGTGATTAAATTAATCCTTGATCCTATTACACTCAGTCCGTAAAAGTGACTCTAAGAGAGATCCTCCGAACACACCCGTGGGTGAGGAGAGGGAACAACACCAACAGGTGTGTCTTCATGAAAATAAAATTAAAATGAAAATATAAACTGCCGGTTTTGGAGAATTACACATCTAGACTCTGCTGGGATTCCTTATTAGGCCGTGTCACTGTCTTTTGGGAAAGGAAAAAGCATTTCGTGTCGCTGTGGGTAAATGGCTGGTGGAGAATAAAGATTCGCTGTGTAGGAAGCCTTCTGGCGAAGATTGAAGCCAACAATTACCTTTAATACATTGATAATTTGATAGCGCATCACAGATTACAATACTTATGATATCCATACTTAATATGTATATTATATATACATGTAATTATAACCAGCTGGTGGCTTTGGAATTTAATTACAGGGAGGTCAAAAAAACTTGAGATATAAGTCTCAGAATATCATAATCCAAAGTATTATCTAAGCCTTTCATTCCAAAAAGCCGGTTAAAGCTGTCAGTAACTGGATACGGGCTGGACATGAGCCAGAGTGGAAGCAACGGTGATGAGAGCACATTTGTTTTATAATCTTGACATGTGAAACTCTCAGTTCTCCAGCAGTTTTGGTCCAAGCTAAAATAGTCAACATTTTTACTTTTCCCAAAATGTTCCACAGTAGATGTCAAGGTGCGTTTTACTAAAGGGGTTTTTTTTTTTTGATGTGAATCCCGCTTTGAGCTTCCATGATTCAGGACTGGCTGTTTTTTTTCTGTTTTGATTTGATTCTTTGGCCCTTGGTGTAAATTGGTACGGGAGACGGCAGCAACGCATCTTCTGCAGTTGATGTTTTTGATGAATCTTGGGCTTAGAATAGATAGAAAGTGGTATAAAGAGTATCTCTTTAAATGCCCTGTGGAATTGTCCATATCTGCCACTCTGCCGTGGGCTTATTCCTTGAGTCTGATCCTGTTGTAAGTTCAACTTCATTGTTGTCAAGACCCAGGAGTAAAGAATCACAATCTAAGCCCCATGTTGGTTAGCTGATGTGATCCACTTTAACAAAGGAGATGGACATTGTAAAGTTAGTCTCTCTGTGCACCAAGCCTCAGACTCTCTTGCAAGTCTTACCCTTCTCTTTACATCCTTGATGTTACTACGGTGATCCTCTCAGCAGAGGGCCCACATACCTGATAAAATGACACTTCATTCTGAGACAGGGCTGGCTGTCTGAGAATGGGATTACTGGGAGAGGATTAACTTGGTCTGGTTGCTGCATAACCCTGGATATGATAAAGCGCAAGTGTACTCATGGAGGTTCTTACCTGTGGCATTTTTACTTATATGATGCCCCCAGGTCTTTGTGGGAGCCTCTTAAGCTTCTGACCGATTTGCCCCATGTCCCTTGCAGGCTGTCTGCTCTGAGCCCATAGAGTTAAGCAGGGTCCTGTGATGTGGAGGACCTGCCCAGTAGCTGAGTGACCGCTTCTGGCCTGAACACTTTCCTGCGATCCGGGATGGATTAGAGACCAGCACCTCCAGAGGTCAAAGGTAAGTGTATGGTGCTGGAGTCCTGAAGAGTGTTGTCTGAGTGAGCTCATTTCTCCACACAAATGCCCCTGAAAATGGTTCGATTTTCATAAGCATGAAAAGTAATCAAAAGTCACAAACTGGGAGGAAAAAAAAGAATGGTGATCTTATCACCAATTTCGATACCTCCAGGAATCGGAAAAGAATGGGATGATAAGCAGAGCAAACTATACCGGCTGTAGGCGTGGAGTTGGACAACGTTTGTGTCTGAGAAGTTGTGTTTGGGAATGTCATGCGACATTTATCTTCACAGCAAACAGACCTGCAGCAATGAATCACAATTTCAGCTGGAGCAGAAAACATACAGTATTGTCGGATAGAAAGCTCATCGTGTTTTATGAAATTCTGCCCCCTCCCCATCGATGTTTTCTCATCAGAGCAGCTGGCTTCGTATGAATGAATTAAAAGTTATTCTTTTGGGTTTTGCCACCATGTGCCATATTTAAATATAATTTTTTCACCCTGCTGGTAATCATATTTAGAGCAAACGCTTCTGTTTTTCTGATGCAGCTTCCTTAATGCGCCTTGATCAAGGGTGCAATTTGTGGCTACCGATCCTAGCCAACAAAAGCTGCTTTTTTGCATCACAGTCATGTGACCCCGCCTTCCTATCTACTGCTCCTCTAACTCATTGTCTCTCAACCCTGTCCTCGAGGAAACCCAGACAGCACACATTTTTGTTCCCTCACAGCTCCCACAGCACCTGAACCAAATAATCAGGAACAAACTAAATGATCAGGAACGGACCAAACGATCAAGAACAAACAATTAACACTGAATAGCTGGTAGAGATGTTTAGGGTGCTGGGAGGCAGCAAAAATGTGGACTGTCTGGGGGTCCCCAAGGACTGGGTTGAGAAACACTGTCCTACCCGGTGTCTTCTGGACCTAGTATTCATTGTAAATGTAGCAGTGCCCACGCCTTCAAGGAGTGTCAGGGATTTACCTTAGTCTTTGGCTTGGTAGCTGATGAAGGCAGGCTGGGATCTTGGCTGAAGGGAGGCTTGTGGCGGCCACCTACATTGTCAGCCCCTAAGGAGTGCATTGTAACGTGTTTATAGAGCCGACGGACGAGGCAAAAGGATTTTAGCGCTTCGTACTGGAAAGCAATTGCCAGGTTCTGCAGACGCTTAGCCAGATGCAAAGGAGACTTAAGGATCCCGAAGACCTGTAGATCTCCTCCAAATTACATCAGATGGTCTCTTTGTTGTATGGGGGGGGGGCGGGGTTTCGGACGGGTGACTGCTGCTCTGTGTGTCGGGCGAGATTCTCTCCCGTCTGCTTCAGGTAATTCCGGCTAAGTGGTTCAGAGTTTTCCTGCCTGGAGGGCAGCTACGAGATGGCAAAGCGAACATGATGGGAAGTAAAACCCAGAGAATGACAGCTCCTGCACAGTTTGGGGAGGGGAGGAGGGTAGTTCAGTGTTGGGGCATCACAGTGGTAATGCTGGTATAAACAAACCTAAATATTAAGGTATAGCACACACAGTTATGT
>JAODLD010000044.1:18605989-18663619 GCA_026781065.1 Mormyrops boulengeri | reverse complement strand
TATGCAGATCACCTTTGGAACCTTCAGGTCGTGTTCTGGAATGTTTTTGCAGCAGAACCTTATTGTTCACATTGATATTCCCCTCCTGCTGCCAGGTTCTACTGGGAGGCGTGGATGAAACTCCGGAGGTCACGGGTGACGGGGCAGAGCCCAGTGTGATATGGGTAACCGGCTCACTGATCCAGAACTTCTGATGGGAGGGGATGGGCAGCCTCAGACTCATCTTGCTTGCAGGGGCGGGTTGGCAGTAGTAGGGGAATCGGGAGGAAGTTGTCGGGCAGGAAGATGGGGAGAAGGGAACTTAGAACCTTCTTCGGGCATCTATAATGGACTTGGCCCTGCAGTGAGCCTGCTGTCTTGGGCACGGATAATTATGTGGGAAGTAGATCGGCCTGGGAGGTCGATTTAACAACGCTGTGCCCAATGAACAGGTTCCAGTTACAGGTCTGTGGAGCAAGTACTAACTGCTAAACAGATCCAGAGTTACTGCCAGGTCTGCGATGGTGGCTCTAATGCGATGTTCTAATGCAGACTACAAGTCCCACAATGACGTGCCCTGTGCCCCCGAGGGGAAGGGTTTCATAATTAATTAATCATAGCATTTTAACAAACACGCCAACACAATGTGAACCTGACAGACTTTCCTTTTGGGAGGCTGGCTTTTTTCCACAAAGCGTGGCAGGGTTTGGGATTGCAGTTCTGCCAGCGAATGCATGAGATGCGCTTGGAGCGCTATCCCACGCTGTTGTCCTGGCACAGACCTCCGCTCCGATTGCATCCATCTCCTTGATGAATGGAATCTCCTCCAATTAATTCCTTCCTGCTTCAGATTGGGAGAGGTGAGGTTTAGGGTCGGCCCACTTATGGAGTGTCGATCTTCGGTCGCCGTGCCTCTTCCTCGTTGCTTTTCTTTCATCTTAAAATTACATATGTATTCTTTATAGCCTATTTTTGCAGCCATACGCAAAACAATTTGGCAGCCCCTGACAGGATGTGGAACTGCAAATCCGCCCCTGGCTGTTCCCCCCCTTATCAGCTTTGCGCCATTCCTTCTGGTGGCTTATGACATCATTAGTGAAAAATCAAGCGTTCCCACGAATGGCAGAGAGAAATCAATTCAAAGGTGAACCATGTGGCGACTGTTTCGCGCGGAGCCCCAGTGTCTAGTCAGAGAACACTCTGCACTGAAATGAATAAAGCCGTTAATGCAATGTTTTTCTATGCACAATAATTTCGTAGTACAATAATTTACTTGGCTGAGCCCTATACCTATACCACCATAAAGGCTTTGCTCTTGTGCACATTGTTTATAAAAATGCATTTTTAACACGGGGAAAAAAGGCAAATGAATTAATTTCTGTGGCATTATTTTTTAAACAATAATGTGCTTGGCTTTGACTCTGTCACTTGCAGCCTGATTTTTTATACTAGGATATGAACAGTGCCAGGTAGTTTAATAAGACTGTACCTTCGTGATATCTCAGTCCGAGGTCATTTCTTTGTGCTTTGTCGTATTGATTAGTTACATAAATGAAAAAATTGCTTATTTTCACTCCCAAAAACTCGCCGATGTTGGGCTCCCATAAACACACATGAAAATTAGTTTGGAGTTCTCTGTCATTGCTGAGAGCAGGTCTCTACGCGGCATGCTGTTATTGCACGCTTAAGTGATTTTTTCTTCTGCTGTCTCTTTCTGTTAGTGTTACGTTTATCTTGGCTAAATCAAAGAAAACCCAATAGTTTCCACAGTTAATCCAGTGACCCCTGTTGCCATTTCTCATCTATCTCACCAAAGCATCTCTCCGTTTTCTTTCTCAGCTATCTGGTTTTAAGGTGGAAGAACACTGACAGAATTGTGTGAGACCAGCCAGTAATAAAGTATTCCTTCTGATGTAACCTCGTGCCTGGACAATGAGTGTCTAATCTCGTACAGGTTAGTTAAGGTATGGAGCTTTCCTGTGCTGGCCTGAATCGAAGTTTGTTGTAGCTTCTTGTGGTGTTTTTCTGAACTAGAAGTCATCCCAATGCATTCTGCTTGCCCTTGTGGTTTTATTACATTGGAAATAGCAGTTGTGTACAGCTTTTCCTGACTATGAACTGAATACTTATTTAGTCACACAGGACATTAGGCTTATCACCCCTCTGGAACTACTCGGTCTGTCAAGGGCTACTTCATATCGTACAGTCTCGTAAGCTTACTACTATATATCACATAGTTGCTAGGATACTACTATGGATCTGTTACATCATAAAGTCACCTGAGCTACTTTTATTATGTCACCAATTCAGTAGGTTACATTTAGTATGTCATAATTGCCTGGCCGTGTTCTTTTATTATATTAGATTACTCATTGTGTACCATATATCCATAGATCACATGTGAAATAAATCCATTGGATGAAAATGTGCTCAGGTCTTTCCCCGTAATAGCTTGGGAGCTGGACCTTCCTATCCCCTTAGATTATTATTATTGTATCTGTGGCCTGAAGCACAGTGTTGCCATTTTACCAATTTTGTTCTATACTTACTAAAGCAGGATGGGAACTCTTACTGAAATATGGTGGTCAAATGGCTACTTATGGTATTTGAAGCTGGTCTTTACGGTAAAACTACACCATATATCACTTGGAGCCTGATAATGTAGGCTTTGTTTATAAGAAGGGTATGTAACCACAACTGTACAGATGTTCCGTTCCTATGACGAGGTCGATAAGTGAATTGATCGATAAGAGTGGAGCCACATCTTACTGATATTTCACGCATACTGTACTGGGGTCAACCACCTTTATATATTGTCTTAATGTCACATTTGCACCATTTATATCATTTAGTATATTTAGAAATGTTTATACAGTAGTGTACTGTATACTGTAATAAACAATATAGAGGAATTCAGATGTAATATACATTACTGAGGTTTGAATACTGTAAATACAGGTCATTGAGATTATGAATGCTAGTGTAGTGAATACAGAGTGACTGCGGGAATGAGACTGACACTGAGAAAGGGTGATGCGAGATGAGATGCTAGACGCTGAGACGCCATGCTGCCGTTTTCACGACCAAATTTCTTGTACAACATACAATATCACTTCGTCGGAGAGCTGGTCGTAAGTTAAGTGTTAAACAGGTATGGCATTAAGTGATTAGTGTCTGTAGTATAATATACTCTAAGTATGACTGAGCATGTGACCTGGATCTACGCTGTGTATTACACTTTTGTTTTTAGGTAATAGAAATTATTGCAAACCATGTTTGTCTTGTGGGAAAATGGTCCCTGTGCTCCTACAAGGCGGCCAAACCAGTCCACGCACGCGTGCACACGTGTGGATCCCTGCACGCTCAGTCTGGCTGTTGTGGAAAATTGCTGTTGATCCCAAGCAAAACTAGAATGGCACAGGTAACCTCACGTGCTAAATAAATGAGCTGTATTCAACATAGTGTTTTCAGGTAACCCCAGCACCTTCTCCCTTGTCATTAGTGCTTCGTGCCTGTGAACAGAATGGGCTCTATAAAGCAGCATGACTAAAACTAGGCACCTTAGTGGCTTTCAGCTGGTTGGGATCATTTGTGGCGCACAAGAAAGTTCCTCATGAAGGTGATGTTGACCTGGGAGATGATGAAAACAACATGTTGGGCATCTTTATTGCTTTGGCGGAAGGTGAGGTTCAAAACGCAGAGCGTGACGCCCTTCCGGACCAAACAGAAGGAAAGAGTAGACTGCCTGATCGTACTGTGTCAACAGGAGAGGCCCGATGGGCCTTTAACAGGGCTGGGGGAACTTCTCGGGGAAGAATAGTGCCAGATTCCAGCATTAAGAATTACCCAAATACCCTAATGATGCCCATGCCGTCTGGTCTCGACACAGTAGAGCTACAAACCGAGGTTTAAGAGTAGTTCCTTTCCTGTCTTTTTGTCTAGCATCTGAAGGTCCTTCCTCGCTCAAAGATAGAAAATAACTCCTATAGGCTAAGTATCCCTCATTTAAAGCTTATGAGAACTATATTCATGGAAATGGCTTGTGGCGAATGGGCCGCTGCCGTCGGAGAAACCGTGGAAGCCTTGGCTAGCTTTGATTTCTCGCCCTTCTTGGTAGCAGAGAAGCAGAAATCATGTAAATGTGTTCCAAATCAATCTCCTGGAACCCTTCCACTACTGGCAGAGAGGGGATGAAGGGACAAGGAATGGGGAAAAAAGCTTTTTTCATGTTTATTCTTTGACACTAGCAGACATCTACTTTTAATTTAAGGGGGAAGGCAGATGCGGCTGGAGCAGGTCTAGACGAGTGGCCTTTTGTGAAAAGGATGAAGAGATTCCTTGAAATCTGGAAGAGTCTGAAGAGTTTCTGTGAGTCGTCTAGAGCCATAGGTTCCATTGCAACAAAGGCACGTACCTGTACTATTTATTTCATGGAGAGGCTGAGGTTCCCAGGCCTGTCCCTGGCATGCTTTCATCACGGTTTGCGGAATACAGTGTCATGTGCATCTGTGGGCCTTCTTTAGGGATGGGTCTCGATAGCAAGACCCAGGAGCCGAACAAGGATGTAGTTTGTGATGAGGATTCCTTCTTGTGGTCTGCATTACGTGTGGGGCAGTCTCAGCAGACCTTGTGCGGTCTGTGGGTCATCATCTGCAAGGCTGCTGGAAATTAGCCTGCCGATCGCCTGGGATGTCTACAGCTAATTTGCAATTTGGGAACCATCAACACTGAGCGTTTTCATGGCACTAGGAAGGGACAGCAACCCCCTGCACCCCTCCATGGACCATTTTGAATGGAGCACATCAGCTGGATTCCACGGGGACACCATTAACTCCACAGGCCATCATTAACCCCATGTGACCTCTAGACTCCGCCCCTTTTGGAGTTGCTTACTGCTGTTTGTTTAGTTGTCTTGAAGCAGGGGAACATAGTGATCTATTAACTTAGTGTCCAGAAAGCCATTAGCACCATTAAGTGTTTTCACCAGCCATCTGCAGAGAACGCCCAGTGCGCAAACTCGCAATTCTCTCCCATGAGTGAAATGCACGCCACCGTCTTCGATCAGGATAATCGAATTGCACAATGTGAGAGGTTCAATACTGTGAACAAATTGATGCTGCCCCGGACAAGGACGCGTGTTTAGCGATAAATACCGTCGATCCTGCATTGAAACTCCAGTTAGTGGGTGACACTAATTGTGAGGTTGGATGATCACCCCCCCCCCCCCCACACACCCCTTTTTTGCTCCTTTGCTTTAAAGTGATGGTTGGCATCCAGCACAACACTTTCAACTTGCATCTTATTGGGTCAAAAAAAAAAAAAAGTGCATCGGCCATATCAGTGCTGCGTGATTAAATACCAGCAACGTGGTTTCTAATTATGAAATGAAATGAGGTTTTCATCAGGAAATCGGACACATCAGGGGTTATAATGGTATGATGGTGATGGATGAAGGAGGTTGTGGTGTAGGTGGCTCTGCTCTAAGGGCAACATTCAGGTCGAAACGTTTTTTATATACCCTCGAAGCCTGGGAGATACAAAGCCATACAAAGACATGTATAATAATCACATTTTATGTGTAGCACACCTGGCTACTGTATTGTTTTGTTAATGGACGTACATTCTACATGAAGATGAATGTTCTAAGACATTCCATAATACGTCCAAGTTTCAAGTTTTATTGTCAATTGTTCTGAGGAGCTCGGTGAAAATCCTTGTTCCACAGTCACGGGACAGGGGACAGGTGCTTGGGTGGGGAAAATAGGACCAATAAGAGTGCAATAAAGGACAAAACAGCAGTGCATTGGAAGACAGAACAATGTAAGACACAAGACGGTGCAACAGAGGAATTTTAGTCGCCCCGAAGGCACTTGACAAGTGTGGCAATCCATTATTGCATCATGTATACAGAAGGGGACATGAAACGGGGGAAAAAAGAAAGAAGATGGAAAGAAAAAAATAACAAGGGTGATTTGGTGTTTCATGCATGTATGTGATCTCTTCCGTCACCTCTGTGTTGCGGCCCCTGCTGGTCTCCCACCAACCCCAACATTTCAAGCCAGAGCTGAGAGAGGAAATAATGAGCCTGACCAGCACTGTCGCCTAGACGCCGTGATTGATAACGACTGCTGGAGCCGTGAAGGCTTCTGGGGATTCTTGTTTAGTGTCTCGATCAATGCTGCACAAGACTGGACGGTAATTTTGTACGATTTCTCAGCGCAGGCATGGCTTGGGGTGTGGCGGGTAGTTGTGAAAAGGAAGGGGGGGGGGGGGCAAAGCTACAGTCTGGCAATTCCATCCGCCCTTTGACCATTTGCGGTCAATAGCAGCGGTTTTTCAGTTTGTGGTCCGGTGCCCGTGGTGGTGTTTCTGATATGGTGCGGGCACGGCTTGCTGGGAAAGATCACGCCCCATGATAACCCATTCTTCTTACCTGCTTTGCTTAAGCTCTCTGTACAAATACAGGACATTCATCCTCTTTGTATAAACTCTTACTCTGATGATTCAGCGTAGAATGGGTGGGTATATTGTGGATGGCACGCCGGCCCACTATTCATGCATGCGTAGATTTCCACTCAGTAAGGATAATTTAGCGTAATCAAACCCCATGATCTGCAATGTTTTAGGAATGGATCAAAGTAAACCTCTGGTAAACACAAGCAGAATATGGTGGACTGAACCGTATAATTCCTGAGGTGTCTGGCAGCCAGCAGCTGTGGAAATTGGAGCTAATGAAAGGAGGTGTGGGATGAAGCGTCACACAGAACTGCTTGCGAGTGAGTCTGGGTCTTATGGCCGCTCTTTCTTTGGCAGCCAGACTTAAAGTTTTCTGTAAACACCCGCGAAAACCCTGCAAAGAAGTGTTCTAACCACCTTAAAAATAGTGGAAGGTGGAGGAAAGAGAGAGCAGGAATCGTGGTTGTGATCGTTATCAGTGACAGCAGAACTTTTCCACTCAGCCCAGTGCAGGAATGCATTCCTCCAGAGTGGCAAAAACTCCACCGATAATCTTCCTGTCAACATCGACGACATCGCCATCTCCCCCCTACCCTCCACCCCCCCCCGAGGGGCTCCTTGGCAACAAGACAATGGAGGATCTCCTGGGAGGAGTTGCTAACATTGAGTCAGATGCTGTAAGGGCCATTATTCCCAACAATCTAAATGTTAATATAAGGCTGTGACAGTGTTTACCCACGGCTGCGTCGTGAGCCTTTTGTGATTAAATCAGCAGCTCAAGCTCGCACTCAATTAAAATGTAAAGGATTTTAATCAGACAGTGTTGGTTAAAGGCTGTGCCCATCCCACTGCCACCCCACCCCAACGCAAATCCAGGGTGTGGTAGCGCTGGATTCTTAAATCTCTAGGGGTGATTTACCATCACCGGAAGTTATAGGGTACTTTCAGTGTAACCCCACTTCATCTCCTGGTATTTGAGTGGGAGCCAGGATCAATAAAGTCTGTGATGCTATAAGGTTTTACTGGTTGCCATGACGTCTGGCGCTTTGTATTTAAAGCCCTGCTTCCAATTTCACCTCAGTGTGTGTGTGTGTGTTTGTGTGTGTTTTTTTTCTTTTTCCTGGCAGTGAGGTACAAGGGCTGGCGCTAAAATCTCTGGCCATTTACTGCAGGCTTTGAGAGTGGTCCTGATTCTGATCTTATGGGGATCTGGATTGAATGTATATTGGTAGCAAAGCAACAGAATAGTCAGGAGGTTAAATGTTCCATTTGACGTCTTTCCAAGCTCCACCTTAACCCTCCAGACTTCCAACCAACACTCGGTCAGCTTAGAATGTCCTTTCTGTAAAGGAGCTGTCGGATTTCCTACCGCTTGCCAGCAGAAAGCATCTGGGGCCAAATTGTGCCCTGCACATGTGACGGAAGATGGCCAGATTTCACCAGTCCTACTCAGACTTCCATATTTGAAACTCCCTTGTTCAATGAGTCTATTGTTGACCTGGAAATAGCTGCAGTGTTTGCAGCAGGTGTCTTAACTGATAATAGGCGTAGCAGAGAGCGAGGACATGGTTCAGTCTCCCCTGAAACTGCCAGCCTCATCCTGCTACATTGATCTGCGTCTGTCCTTCTGCAGGAAGTCCTTAACAGTCATCCTTCTGACTCACACTTGCACGCACACCTGGCAGCCTGAATCACACTGATGGTGCTCAAATTGCATCAAGCTACATCCAGCTACATAAATGGGTTGGAAAAAAAATCACTTTGGATGAAAGATAAACCCAACGAGAGGCTTGCGCTGCAGGGTAAAGTTCAACAGCCAAGCGTCCTTCATCGTCCTCACGTCTGCCTCTTTCAAGTTCGGCTTTTTCGGTAGATTACATTTACATTTAGCTTTTGATTTGATGAAGCCGGCCGAAGCTGGATATTTCCCCGGAGCAATTCGAGTGAAGTGTCTGACTCAAGGGTACTATAGTTTGACCCCTCTAGGGATTTTGTCTTTGGGGATACGTGTCCGTCACCATATCAGCTGAACTGCTAACAGCCCAACGAAGACCAAACCCGCGTCCTTACAGACGTAGATCTTAAGATTGCCACATGGTTCTGTTAAAAACAGCCTAAATCAGTGTTTTGCTCCCTGAAAACTCCCAGCAAACCTGAATCAAACTATCAAAAACAAACAATCAAGAACACCAGATATCTGGTACACGTGTGTTGGGAGCTGGGAGGGAGCAAAAATGTGGATTTTCTGGGGGTAGTTGAGGACTGGGATAAGAAACAGTGCTTTAGATTAAATTTTTTGGACATACCCACACATCTATGCCCTGCCCGTGGACTTTAGTTTCTACTGATTTTCGGCCTTATTCTCCTGCCACACATGTGTTTACTGTGTGAAAGATTCACTCGAATTTTCGTCTGACTCTGAGCTGTCTGTAGGCGTACAATCAAAGTGTAATTCTGTCGGATCTTTGAGGAAGTGGACTCAGACACCGTATTTACACACTACCCCAGCCACCCACACAAATCCCTGGGCTAAACACAGGTTCGCCTTTCCAATGCTCAGGAGGACCACAGGTTGTCAAACCTGTTTTTTTTTTTTTTAATGAACTGAAATTGAAATGCAACACACACAGCGACGACGGCTAATTATTTCACTGTGAGAAGCGGCCGTGGCACCGTGCTGTTATGTGGGGGGCTGATTTGTCATCACGAGATGTTAAACACTTTGTGTGAATGGACTGGGCGCTGTTGAGAGTGGTATTTTGCACTAATTAAACCAAACGTGCTATGTTCCAGGGTAAACTCCAGGAGCATCCAGAGAAGCTTCTTAAAACTGCTATTTCTGCCATTTTGTCTCGAGAAGAAGGTCCAGCCCAGAAAGACATTTTTAATGCAAAAATTTATTCTAATATGTTCTGAGATGAGTTCTTGGAAAGTATTTTTAAAGTTTAGCCCCATACAAAATAATGGGTCTGGGCCTCTACAAGCCAAATGACAAAATGAAAGAAACCAAAGAAAAAAAAACACCTAATTCCACTATCTGACCCATAGAACCTACGAACGGAGTGGATTCAGGTCTATGGGTCATGTATGTGTTTAACTCCTTGGAACATGCATTATTTAAAAAGCTGAGATTGTTTAAGTTACTTGCCGACGTTGCTTAGCAACAAGTATTACCTGCTTTGTGTTGCTGATGCGCGGTTATTACTGAAAAATATACCATGCTGTTTCTTTAGTGGCCAAAATATGTTTGTGATGAGAATCAGTAATGTATAAGCGACCGGATGTGTAAGCAACCGGCTTTAATCTTTCATCCATCCGTTTTCCAGTTGTTCATTTGGAACGGAGTCAAGGGGACGCTTGGACTCTCTCCCAGGCAGCTTAGGGCACACCCTGGACAGGCTGCTTGTCGATCACACACCCCCACCAAATGACCCATTGTTGGTTGTTTAGAGATGCTATAGGGGCCAGCTCTGTGTCTTTGGACCGTTGGAAGAAACCAGAGTCTCTGGAGCAGATTGAGGCAATATGGGGAGAATATATAAGGTACGGAATGGAAATAGGATGTAAATCCCCGGCCCTGGAGACGTGCTGCAAAAGTACTGAGTGACTGTACCACTTTTGCGTCTTTCATGGTTAATCATATTTCCTTGCATTATTCTTTATTTTAGAGGAGTTCTGTGGCCCTGTACTAGATAAACTGTTGGAGGATGGATGGATGAGCAGATGGACGCATGTTTAATAGATCCTGTAACAATTTGGGCAGGTTGCAATGAGACATCACCATGTACTGTGTTGAAATGGCTGTGCAAGGGAGTCACCTTGCTGCCATAGGTTGAAAATTAGCTGGAGTGTTTTGGCTTTACTTGAGAATTTTCACCCCTTAGTGCAGAAGGTTTGATTGCTTTTCAGACACGGTCAGATGGGTATGATGTGAAGCTGTGGTAAAGATGAATCGTCTGTTTTCAGCCTGGTGTGTCCGCCGCCATAGAGGTCATCAGTCTCCCCGCCAGGCTTTGCTACAGGTTTGTGTAAAAATCCTCCATCATTTGATGCAGGGCAGATGTCGTTTCCTGACGCGTGTCACCGGCCTGGCGTTCAGTCAGATGGCTTGGGGCGTTGAGGCGTGTCAATCATGGAGTCTGAGGAGACGTCTTCATGACTCCAAGGTTGAAGGTGAAGCGCCAGACATATTGCTCCCTAACTTCACTGGAAGTATCTAGGAGAACTCGATGGTCAAGGCTGCATGTGCGCAAATTGTGGCGTTGCTGAGTGGGTGGAAAGCACAGATGAGGTGGCTTACCTGGGTAGGATTGCTGGTTTGAGTCTGTTTCTTAGCAGTATAGTTGCCTGGCTGTTGGGCTATTAAGCCAGGCCCTTAACTGCTTGAAGTGCTGGAAAAATAGCCTGATCCTGTGCTCTGAAATTTAATTCTCAACTAAAGCATTATTTTATTTTCAATCCCTTGTCCAAGCCAGAACTGGAGGACCGGGGGTCTATTTGAATTGTTTACAGATTGAGCTGGGTGATGCATACAGTCTTCTGTGATGTTTTTGTCTCCAAGATGGAGGGTGCTTTGTTGCCACCAGATTCCTGTGATGCAGGGATAGTTATGGGCCCTAGTCAAGGTTAGGGACCGGGTCTCAAAGAACCAGGTCTTTAACGGCAGAAGGTTCCCGTGGCAGTCAGGATGAGAGGCCGTAAACTATGCGTCATGGTAAGAGCTTCTGCCCCAATGGTATCTCGTACCCCCGGGCATGCAGCTGCAAATCAGACCCAGAGAGAGTGACACTTCCTGGGTGATTACGGACACGTCAAGTCAGGTTACGGACGTGGTTTCCAGATGTCAGTCGGCAATGATTAGTTTTTTTTTCTTATAAGAACCAACCTTGGCGAAGGGAAAGGGAAGAGCAGGGGAAAGTGGGGAAACTTCTTAGATCTGTCCATACAGACATTCCAGAAGCCTTTGGCTTGGATCGCCAGAACTGCATATCGCTAAGCCCCTCGCCGGGGCACTTCGCTTGAATCGCTTCAGTGATATTGAACAATACTCATACATGATCTTTATATGCTGTCCAGCATGGTGATTTGTTATTTGAGAGAACAGCGAGTGATCGATAAAGTTTTTCATTTTGAATAGTACTGTATCCCAAGGCTGAGGAAGGCCAGGGGGAGATATTAGGTGCTGGCTGAGCTGGTTTTAACCGAGGCTCAGGGGGAAGCGATTATTCCGTAGCTGGACTCAGGCCGCTGCAACTTTTATTGCACCTTTTGATGACATCGTCCATGAGCACATTACCAAGGATGCAAACCTCTGACAGGAATGGATTCCCGTCTCCAGATTCTGCCGCAAATGGGAGGGGGAAGGCGCGCAGGACCCCGTGGCGCGCTCGCGTCGTAATGTCATATTTGTCACGCTGATGCAGTGTGCGCCCCCCCCCCCCGGTGGGTGGGGGTGGGGTGAGAGATTCTGGGTGAGATAAAGGATGACGGCACCATTGTTCAGCTTTATCGCTGTGCTCCTGGCGGTTTATAGGACAGACTGTGTTTGCCGCCTCGGTCAGGTGTGGGGGGGGGGGGGGTACACCTGTCTGTTGTATCGCAGATGCTGCAGAAAAGAGAAGTTTTTAAGCCGGGCAAAAGGGTGGGCAGCCAGGAGAGGAACCACTGTAGGCCATACTGTCATGATAATTCACTGATGTTTTGCTACCATGTTTTTCCCCACAAAATTCTGGGCCCAGACGGGTTTAGGGACCAGGTCTTCAAGAACTGAACCTCTAAGGTTTACTAGGCGATCCGCACCTTGCCCAAGCACGTTTGATCTCCAAAGTCTAGTTTGTTTGACTAGTGTGATCACTTTGTATCATGCCTGGGTACAGTACGCTAAACTGTACCCCGGCTGGCTTAAAGAGGTGGGCCAGAGCACGTTCAGTTGCACTTCGGCACACTGCGCATAGTGTGATTGCTAACCGTGCCATCAGTGATGCGACTGCCACACGCATGCGCACATGTATACTACACATGAACCGAATCCGGAAGGAGCGGATCAGGTAGGCTGTTCAGATCAGATACTGACAAACATTTAACAAAAACATTGCTGCAAAGGGATCCCTTTGGTCTATGGCAAAGGTGCAGTGTTTGGTGAAAATTTGGGCTGATCAGAGTATCCAGGGACAACTGGATGCAAAATGCAAAACCTCCAAGATATTTGATAAAATATGGGACTATCTTCTTATATGTGCAGCACGATAAAATGAAAAGCACTGTATTGCATGCTCAATAAATCTACGAGGGCTGTGTGTCATCACGTCCAAAACGATGCCAAATAAGCCACAAAATAAATTAATCATGAACTACATAGTGCTGTGCAATAGCCCCTTTCTTCCTGTGTTTTTCTCAACATAAAAAGTCGCACAGTGATGATGAAAGCGTGCTCGGGCCTGGATGGGAAAGTGCAATGTGAGCACAGACCAATGGGGGGGTGGGGGGGGACAGCCATGCTCCGGCACTGTATGAGGCCACTGGGCCGAGTGTGAATACTCACAAGCTTCTTATGGTGGTCAGGATGAGAGAAACCACTGTAGGCCTTACTGTCATAGTTATTTGTATTGCATTTACATTTTATTATGTGGAATCCTTTGTAGTGGATCATGTCTCAACTTGCATGCAGTTATCTGATTAAGCAAGACGTGGTGAGTAGAAATGAATCAGAGCATACATTTTCATAGCATGTGTTGATGTCCAGATGTGCTTTTATGTATATATTTCTGCATGTGTATTTCTGTTCCCATGAGGTGAGGGTTGCGTTTATGGCGTATGCCTGCATTACGGGAGGTAAAATTCAGGGTTAGCATAATAATTTGGGGTAATGATGTCTGCCATGCATGAAAATTACAGGAGGGATGATCTTAGCAGGAATGTACCCTTGTTTTGTGATGCATCGATAGATCAGCGTGGGTAAAGTTTCATAGACAAACCTCTGTTTGTCCTGTGGTGTCCTGCAGGTGAAAAGTTGCGGTTGATCTCGGTGTGCAATGAAGCTGAGAGCCCATGCAGCTGTGGAGGGATTGGTTACAGCATGGGTTCATAGCACTTAGGGCAGTGGTTCTCAACCTAGTCTTCGCGGACCCCCAGATGGTCCACGTTTTTGCTCTCTCCCTATTCCCTGCCAATGGGAAACTGGTTTACTTGCAAAATTTGCGTAACCTTACACTTTGGCTGATGTGATTTTCCGGCTCCGGAGCTGTGGGCCGGCCAGTCTGCCGCACCCTATAGTCACCTGACGCATCTCATCCTCTTGCGGTCCTGACCTGCGGACAAAATGATGTCCAGGCGACATCAAGATAGACACCTTGGCTGTTAGCTAAAACGTTAGTATCTTAGGTGTTTTGAGTTGTCATTCACAGGATGGTTTGGTGCCCTGAAAATCTATCAGGATGATTTTCTGAATTTAGTCATGTTCAGTAATGCTTGTTTCTTCCATTCCAATTCATATCCACTTTGGTGGCTGAACATAGGTCAGACATTCAACACAACGATGTCCACAAAGTGAAAACTAAAGTATTATTTATTTTACTAGATGAAAAACTGCAACAGCGAGAAGTTCAAAAGGTTGATTTAAAATCGGATTGCACAGGTAAGGTAAAGATTGCAGTGAGATTCTAAGAAGAAGCATGGAGAGAGAAGTGAGGTGAAAGACCGTCCCTTCTTGTCTAGGCCAAGCCCACCAGGTACAAACACTGGCCTTTATGCCACGACCTCTCCGGCCTCTAGAGGGGGCAATGAAGCATCACAGAATAAAGCACCGCACTGAAATAAATACCAAAATCGCCATTTTGGCTGCTACAATGAAGTAATTAGACCTCATCCTCGTCACCATTGCACGTTAACGAATGTGTTCTTGCGCTAAAGACCCTGTGGAACATGGAGCCACTCTTCTGAGGAGAAGATCAGCCAATTGCTCAGGACTTAAAGCCACACCAGGTCATTTTCCATGTCATTTCACGCATTGTACTATAACAGTAACTGGCGCATTGGTGCAGCGCACATCTGCGCCGACTTGTGCCATGGGCAGGGGAGCGGGACTCACGTGACGCCTACGATTTAGCCATCAGCACAACGCACACCGTAGCCCACGGCGGATTTCTTTTTCTCCCAGAATCTGTAAACAGATTTGCTTTGGGGGCTTTAGATTTGCCTTCTAATTTACATGTTGATGTGGATCCCGTGCTGAGCAAGCTAGCGTGTGCAGCTACTGACAGTCACGCTTCATTCCCTGTGCCCACACGTTGTTGTGCGCGGAAGCACGCAAACTGGAGGGTTGCTGGTGCCCCCCCACCCCACAAGAGAGGTTTAGGCTGGAGTTAGCCTGCCATGCCTGGTACTTTCCCTTTTAGCAAGATTGCAAAAAGCATCATCAGGACCAGGAGTCTGGCTTTTACAGCAAAGATGATGGAGATGGAAACAGGTGTGCTGACGCACACTCCGAGTGGTGAGGGGTGGTGCGGTGGATTTCAGGGCTTTTAGACTCCTGCAGGCTGCAGAAAACAAACTGCCTGACACTTTACCCTCCGATCTGCCTTACAAATCAAAGATTAATCACTCATTTGACAGCTGTTTTTCTTGCATTATATCAGCCAGTCACAAACCTTAGCATCAACCATAAAACTATTCGGGAGCAGAGCCAAATCTTCCAAATAATAAGGAACACACACACATGCACACACATTATGTATATGTGTGTCTGTGTGTGTGTGTGTGTGTGTGTGTGTGTGTGTGTGTGTGTGTGTGTGTGTGTGTGTGTGCGCTTTGTATTTTTATTAGTATTCTCTAGCACGGTATACAGATAACCTGAATACAGAGTATATATTATTCATTGCATTTTTTTTCAAAAAAATAAACTTGCCTGTTCTCTAAAATCCAATAAACACAAAAAACAGGGGATGTGATCTTGGATAATTTTTCATCTCTATTTTGTTGTTTTTTGCAAGCGCGAGTTATCTGAGATAATGCATTTAATATCTCACCCATGTTTCGCTATGATGTATCTGTTTAATGAAGAGGTGAGGGTGCGGTGTAAATCACTTTAACTGAATCTTTAATCTCCGTAGCTAGTGAATGTAATCTGTTTTCACATTTGCATTTCTCGAATGTAGCGTGAGCCGCCCGCATATGGCCCTCGCTCGTCACTTCAAACATTGCGAAAGCAAACGTCCCGATACTGAGCTCAGATATGAAACTTATTAACAAAGGGGTTTTTTTGCAACAGGTACTCAAGGATTGCATAAGGCGCAGAAACCCAGGGCGTTTTTGAAGACATCCTACCTTAACCCTAAGCCCCTAAGCATATTGATTTCAGGGACGACAGTGGCAGTGGTGGGGGGTGGGGGGTGGGATTGTGGTGCTGGCAGTGACACGTCATTCACGGGCGTCGAAGTGTTGCTGTCAATTTCCGGGAGACTCCGGGAACTTCCGGAAGAGGTGGGATGTCTGTTCTGGGTATGCATGCCTAGCTGCCATCAGTACTTCCGGCACTATGCCTGTCTGCTGCATCCTGGCCGATGGGGGGGGGGGGTGTTGTTTTCTAATGTCTCTTCAAGTGTGTGGGGGACGTATGATTCATTTCAAGCCCCAGTGAGATTTAATTTTGATGTCTATTAAAGTTTATTGGTGGTCATGGATACAGCTTGCAGGAAGTACACAAAAATATGATTTAGGAAGGCAGTGACTTCAAGATATGGCTTACTGGGTTAGGCCTCAATACTCTGAACAGAAGGTTGCTGGTTTGAATCCCTTCCTTGGCAGCATAGTCACATGTCTGTTGGGTTCTAGATTTGCATGAGGTGCCTTCTCCCCAGAAAATGAGCCAGGAAAGCTGGATAAATGGCTAACCCCCTGCTCAGACCCCAGGCTTTGATCTCTGATCTCAAAGGCGAGCATGATGGGATATGTTTAAAGAAGCATTCCAGGTGTAAATGACAAATAAAGCATCATTTAATTTTTGGGAGAGCACAGAAAGATCAGGAAGATAAACAAAGAGCAACCTCACTCCTCCTAATTAAAACCCGCCATCCTGGTCAATCAGCTAGGCGGCGTGATGGACTGGGTCAGCACCGAGCTGTGCTCCCTTTGTTCCTGTAGGCATCTGCAGCGTGAGGGCCGACACTAACCACTGATCCGCTCCGTTCCTGTCCAGCGTACGGTGTGATACCCCGGGGCTCAAATTAACAGATGTCTTTCTGGAAACACAAGCACGTTACCATGGTGTCCCCCCCCCCCCCCAAAGAACCCATAACACAGATCATGATTAGAATCCCATTTATTTTTTTCTTTGAAAACCATGATGCATACCCCTCTGCCAACTGCAGCCTGTATTTTACCACACTAAGCAATAAGCAATTCTTCTGAGCCAGATTTCCATTTCCAATGGCTCAGCGCAATCCCTACAAACCCAGGATAATGACCAACGAAAGCAGTGTCCCACCCCCCCCACAAAAGCTCATCATCTTTCAGGGAGTACAGCTGCATCATATAGTATTTACTGCTACAAGGCCCGGTTCATTTTGGAGCAAATGTATTTTGGCACACGGCCGTAAACAAAATCGCCGTTTTCCAGCTCTGCTGACCGCGTGCCGCAAGGAGAAATAATTGGGGGATTTTAATCTCTCTGTTCTGACAATAAAACGCTGTGCCTCTTAAAAAAGTATTGGTTTCCATTCCCCAGTGGGTTAACCTTTCAACTAGCCATTTAACCCATTGTGTTTCTGGGTGTAGGATTTACATACAGGCGACTGCTTGCTGGACCGCCTGCAAATGAAATTGGAACAGGCATTAAAATAAAGGTCGGATAATAATCAGCGATTTAATGATTTGATTTAATGAAGCGTTAAAAACTTTTGGGGCCTTCAGGGACACTTCAGACTCTTGTCCTTTTAATGTCAGTGACATCGTTTGCCGTCAGCAGAGGAGTCCCCAGTGATGGAAGCTGGAAGATGATCGACAGGCTCAGATGACGCTCGTTATCGCCGTGTCAAACTTACGGAAACTTTCAGGACCAACGGGAGGGTAGATGCACAGGGGCATCCTGGGAAAGCAGCACCCATGCAAGGCTGTTTTCATGCCCAAATGCTAAAATGTTTTTGACAGAAACGATTTCAAGTTTTTATTGTCACGTGTTCCAAGGAATACAGCGGAATTCTGATGCTGCGGTTGCATCGTTGGGGACAGGTGCATGAAGGGGACAATCGGGAAAAAAAACACGTGTAATACAGGACAAAGAGGGCCGTGCAGGGAGTTGGTGCTGGGGAAGCCTGAGCAACTGGCCCTTTTGACCCAACGATTGAAACTCCTTCTCTTCTGAGTGCCCCTTTATAATCATGGCACACAAAAACTTAGCAGCAGATTTAATCAAGTCCCCCTTTTTGATAATAGACTATGATAGTCTTTAGGTGATAGTCATTTAGGTGATGTGCCATAATAATCTCCTCATAGTCAAAGAGGGTGGCTGAATCACAATGGTGATTAGAAAATGGTCAGAGAAGGACTTACTCAATGGACAGACGGATACATGGTGAACATAAACTCTGAGTGATAATCAACAATAACAATAACAGTGTCTGTGGGTCCGAGCCAGGTTTCAGTCAAAAAACAAAGGTCTGCACCAGTGTCAAGCACCGTGTTGTTCACAAGAAGTGATTTGTTTCCTAAAGAGTAGGAAAATTCCATAAACTCCATAGAGATTTGGTATGGGACCAGTGACCAGTGATATGAGATCAGATTCCGGAATTTTGTTTTATCTTTTGCACACATTGAAGTTGTAGTTTCAGCATGAACAACCAAGATGAGAGTCTTCATTGCTGCAGAGTCCAATTTCTCCTCAATGTCGGAAACTCTGGCCCCAGAGATGCATTTTACTGAAACCGCTGCTTTCCGATTGTTAGAAACTCTAACTTCTCGAGTCTCCAATTATGAGCACCCTTTCTGCTTTTCGGAGATGAACTGCTGAGAGCAGAGAACCTGTTGCTAAGCGCAACAGCCGACTGGCGTACAGGAGCTCTGGGCTTAGAGCTTCTAGGACCACGTCTGACCGTGACCCAGGGCTCGCTTGTGCAGGCTGCAGGTGCCGGAGCCGGACTGGAGACAGTCACAGCAGGGGGGGGCTACAGCCCGATCTAAGCTGCCTGTGTGCCCCTGATTGGGCTATATCTAAAAATCCCTCAATCTGCTTAATCTCCACTAATGTGCTAACGTGCTCCTCCAATGTGTGAATCCTGTACTCCAACTGTACTATGACTAAACACTTCTGGGATACGATACTATACGGGTCAGTCTACGCTGTACATGCCACAGAAGCTACAAAACACAGGTTGCTCCCCTCCATACTGAAAGAAAAATAAATGGCAAATGCTCTCTGCCAAAAAGAATTCCCCGGGGTGTCCTTCCTATGATTCTCTCCATGCCTTCATAGTAGGATCTTTCCCAATAAAAGGTCAAATGCTCTTCTCTAGATGGAGTCCGAGAGTGCCCTTAGATATTTTGTGCTGGGTTTGAAAGACTGATGCTGGTAAATAAATAAATTCAAATTTGACCGTCCCGCTGTTGTAATACCTGAGACGCGTACAAGAGTCCTCCAGGATGCGGACCACCGCGGTGAAAGGCAACACAACAGAATCGTGACCCTTCCTTCAATCTCGGGGTGTTACAGTTCAATTAGTGTGGCATTCGTCCACCCCCTTAGAAACACATGAGCGTGGCACTATACCTGTGAAATCCAATTTCCCCACAGATGGGCTTGCTGGCAGCACGGACGTAGGAGGTCTTTGGTGCCTCGCCTCTATGGCGCCCAGGGAATTCGCGGCAATTGCCTTGGCATGCACCAGTGACTCCGCGTGAAGACCTGCACCTGATTGGCTGCCAGGGATCAGCCCTCTTCTGCATATTAATAGCCCAGAGCGGAACTGCCGCTGCTTTTAATAAGGAGAGCTGGTAGGCTATCAGGAGGTGTAGCACAAACCACAAGAATTGCACCATATATCTATGGAAAAAAAAGAATTAAAACAAGTCAATTACAAAGAATGTTAACAGTATATGTCCCCAGCTGGGAAGTGTAAGATGGAGATTTGTAAACTAACTAATATGACAGAACAGTGTTTTTATAATTATACTTGTTAAACGAAACGGTGGGGCGGAATGAAAAAAAACAGCCATTCCAACTTTAGCACAAGGAAAACAGGAAAAAGGAATCAGACATCAGGTCTTGGGAAGGGATGCCACCAGGAGCAGATAACAATGCCTGGGGCTTAGAAACTAAGAGTGTTTTATATTATTGGTAATTAAGCATAGGTGGAGGCAATGTGCTGGCTCAGGGGGAAGCATAGCAGCCTCACACTTCCAGGCTTGGGGGTCTGATTCATGCTCCTAATTCATCATGTGTGTGGAGTTTGCATGCTCTCCCCAAGTCCTCATGGGTTTCCTCTTGCAGAGTATTTCCCAACCCAGTCCACGGGGACCCCCAGGCAGTCCGTATTTTTACTCCCTCCCAGCTCCCAGGGCACCTGCACCAGGTGTCTGGTGCCCTTGATTGGCTGGGATGTGGAAGAGAGCTAAAATGTGGACTGTCTGGGGATCCCTGAGGACTGGGTTGGGAAACACTGCTCTAGTACTTCCTCTAGTTTCCTCCTAGAGGCTAAAATCAGGTGGCTTGCGGAATCTGGCATACACAGTGTGTGATTGTGTGTACCCTTGTGTGTACCCTTGTGTGTACCCTTGTGTGTACCCTTGTCCAGCATGTTCCCTGCCTTGTGTACTGTGCTTTCTGAGATGGGCTCCTAGTTCACCACAACCCTAGACTTGGTAAGTAGGGGTCAATTTCCTGTATCTCACACCACCCTAGGCCCTAGTGCAAGAATCTGCTATTCTGACTTGGCGATGACAGCGAGGGGCAAACCAAGGGCAGAATGCGTCTTACACTTTCGGGTTAACATACCTGTTTCTGCTGTTTGTAGATAAGCAGGATGCAGATTTATCAAATTAACATTTGGCAACAGTAAACACTCGTGTCAGAAATGGAAAGCGAGATCAAAAACATAATTAAAAAGTATCGTTATCTGATCTCTCCAAGAATGACTGCAGGAGATTTTTAACGGTTCATTAATAGGCTTACTTATGGCTGACAACTGCATTTTTTTCTGGGACGTAAGAAGTAATGGGCGTGAATATTACCAAAAAATATTTAACAGCCAGAGCACCACTGCTGCTATTAACAGTAAATGTCAAGATTTTGCTGACACTGTAAAGGGCTGGTAAAATAGCTTATCTTACAGACATAGCAAACAAGGTAATTTTACCAACAAGATGTTATCAATCAAGCGGAACCATTAAACAGCCTAATGAGATCCTCGGTGCGTAGGTTCATACGGGGCCAGCAGTATCATACCGTATCACCGGTTCGCCATGCCCCTAAAGGACCGTACAGGACTTTTAAAAATACCTAGCCAGATCTATTAAAAATGTATCTGTTAATGTTAGTTTTTATGCGTGTGAAATTCCCAAGCCTGGAGCGCCGAAGTAAAAATAAGTTTAATTGCGCAGAGAAGCACTGGAGATACAATTTGGGTCAGGAGAATTTTCAAGATTTCTACAGCAAAAAAAAAGTATTATAAAAATATTGTAATTCCGTGGTGGGTCATTGGAAACATTAGATTAAGACGGTGTAAAGTGTAGGACTATCTAGTCTATGCGATATTTCACACTACCTAAATATCCCAACATTTTTCTCCACCTCACAAACCAATGCGATTCAAGTCAATAATGGATGTCGACAGGTGAAAGTGAGTGAATTTCTGAGTGTGGAGCAATGATCTGGAAACTTCAATCTGTGTGTGGAAGAATGGATGGATGCATGCATGCATGCGAGTGTGAATTCACTATGCATCCGCTAGTTGGAAGTACTCCCTCAGCGAGACGCAGCACCTTGACCACATGAAATCAATTATCGCTCACCAGCACTGCGGGGAGATTTTGTGCTTGCATTTCTGCTGATGGGATAACGAGTTTTAATCAGGGTAACCTTCCCCACAAGCGAAGTGACCTGATGAGCGATGGCCTGACGCTACATATGCTGCGGCTAACAGTGAGGTCCAATCGGGCAGCCAGCAGCTCAGATTTACAGCCAGCGGATCGGCTTGTCTGTGCCGTAACGAAATCCGATTTACAGACGTTCGCATCGTGTTAGTAAATACTCCACATGCATCCAACCTTTCCCCATATTCACCTTCTCAGCATTTTTTTATGCTAGATCTCATTTGTACTTACAGGTTTTAACTAATGTAAAATGACTCTTGACTGAATTGAGTCCGTGTCACGCTGTGCATGTCAGTTTGGTAACAATGTTTAAAAACACTATCTGCATAAGCGATATGCTTCTTATCAGTGGGTTTGTCTCGGCAAATCCAGGTAGTTTCAAGGGGAAAGTGGAAACACCAAGGATAACTTGCTGGGTCATTAACCCCAGTCCCCAGGTGCGGCTCGGTCGTAAATGCCCCGTACAACAGGATACTTACAGCTGCACACCTAATCGCGCTCGCACGGCCGACAGCTGCCAAATACTTACTGTTGCCTGTCTTTATACGGCAATTTATCCAGACGGCGTAACACCAGCCAGACTTTGCCGCACATCCCACTTGAGCCGCCGGGAGCAGGAGTTTATCGTTGTTCGTATAGCTAAGCCCCTTAGCTGTCCCAGTTCCCAGCCCCCCCCCCCCGAAAATGAACATTCTGGAGCATACTATAGGTCTATCAAATTGATTAATTGACCCAATTAGGCTTCCATGCCGGGCTCTGAAACAGATGAATGCGCCGTCCTGATGTGTATGTATTGTGTGATTTGCTCCTTGTGTGGCAGGGAAAGATTTGGTAACATCTGTTGGGGATTTTATTTGTACATGAAAAACGGCTCCAGCGCCCAAGACTCTGCGTGATGTTTGGATCGCACTGTTTCGGGAGACAGTAAGGGGGCGCTGTTTTTGATGTCTCTGAACATCAGTGGAGAGAGCTGCCCTGAATTAAGATGGATTAAAAAACAAAAAAAAACATGCAGGCATATGCTTGCCTATTTACACCACAGCACAAGATCAAAAGTATCCTACAACCATTTTATCAGCTACCGTATCCCTAACCTTTGTTCTGTTATGTGTGTGTAATTGCCCTTAGGACCACCTTAAACTGAGGGGTTCAGATTCCCATTGAAAGCACAGATTATGTAGATGTCTAAAAACTCTAACCAGTGATGGACGGCAGCACTGCCGGAGGAACGGTGTCCCACTAGGATGTCATTAGTGGCTTATTTACTGCTTGATTATTTTATTTGTGCGGCTTGTGTCGAGGTTAGCAAGAGTTGAGGCCCACATGGGAGCTGAGGAAGATTGGGGTACCCCGGCTTCGCTTTCCACGCCCACCTCTCGCCCGCACTTTATTAATGACAGCTATTCGGACAAACACCATGGAAACAGAGGGGGCGTGGGGGGGGGGTCCCATGGAGGCCCAGGGTTTCTTTACTATCCACTCAGCCCTACCAGAGGTCCACTTGGCACCATTTACATTTAAGTGGTGCTAAGCGTTCACTGGTTGTTGTTGTCATTCACTGGTTATTAAATGTACGATAGTGGGCCCTTGACTCTGTTTAGCCGTGTGCGGTGATTGGCTAGTAAGCCTAAGGGCCTAATTCACACTTAGAATGCAAAAGGCGAGGGGTTCAAAACTCGCAGGGGCCCATGTTTTGGGATAGGCGTGTGTCTCTGTGCTGGTTACTGGTTCAAATCCCTTGGCTGGCAGAGAGATTTCACCACTGGGCCCTTGAGCATGACCCTTAATCCCAACTGCCCCTGGGACTGTCTGACCCTGCTCTCTTAGTTCTATCTCACTTTGAATAAAAGAGCCTTTTCAATGACTTTTCACATGGCTTTGCTTCTCTATGCACACATTCGCCACATGTGTCATGTGACCACGCTACTAAGGTGTCATGTGATCACGTTACTTCCACAACTCCCATGATGCAGCTTTGAATTCCGTCCCATCGATTTAGGGGAGGGATTCGTAAGCCGATAGACCAGATGGTAAGCTCCCTTAGAGAGACGTTGGTCTTAGCCTTCCTAGTAAGCTCGATGTCTTCACAGGGGCAGGGCCTTCATCGGGTGCGGGGTCCTTGTGAGTTAGCCTCCCGGATGCCTGTACCGCTGAAGCGTTTGGCAGCCTGAACTCCGTGCTGGCTAAGGTGTAGCACTGCAGCGACCGGAATGAAATCAATCAGTCGATCCCATTTCGTTTACCACTGAGTCTTTTTACGACTGCATTGCTGCAAACGGCTGAACATTACTTGCTTTCTTATTTTGTAGGCAGAGGAAAAGTGTTAAGTCACTGTCATCCCTATTGGTCACAGTCTGTTATGGCGATTTAAAGGCCAAGTTATAATTGTTTCCTGTACACATTCCACTGTCATTCTAAACTGCATAATAATGGACATTTTGTAATTAAACTCACTTTCACGTTTTACGGCCAGTGTAATATAAAATGGGCATTGCCTGGAATGTGACAAGTTGAAGGAATCCTGTGTTTTGGTTGACGATATTTGATGTGTTGTATTTAAAAGGTGTAAGGCTGCATCTCTGGGACGCACATGCTCACCACTCTGCCTGACTGGCAGGTGGGCAATGCAGAACCACGGAGAGCAGCCGACTCGCAGTCAGCACACGGCCCCCAGCCCCTAATGCGGCATGGCTAGGGTCACCTGATCACCTGATGGCTAGAGTCACCTGATCACCTTATGGCTAGGGTCACCTGATCACCTGCACCCACCCGTCTGACATCCACACTTCCTGTTACGGCATAAAAGGTGCCTCTGTTGGTTGGTTTGCAGAGGCTGGAAATTCAGGTCCAGAGAGTAAAAGTCCAGACCAGGATTGTGCTTCCACCAATCAGTTGAGTATAGAATCACAGTCACAGAATACTCAACCTGTTTGGTTGAAACAAAATCCTGGTCTGGACTTTTACTCTCTGGACCTGAATTACCCACCTCTGGCAGTGTGTGGCTCAGTAGCTTTGCCTTCTGTGCCTGTGTTGGGAGGGTCTCCAGTCTGAGCCTTAACAGAATCGGCGTATATCCTTTGGGCCCTTGAGCAAGGACCTTAAACCCCCGAAATCCTCCAGAGGTACTGGATAAATGGCTGACCTTGCACTCAGATCGCAAGGTTCGTTCTCAATTGTGTACATGTGTGTGCAAATTTCAGAGGAGAGCATTATGGGTAATGCTAAAAGAAGTGTACCTACAATCGTACTTGCGTAAACAGCAAATGAAGCATCATTTCATTAAAGCTTATGAACAAGATGTTTCATTTGATCTCCATACACACCACAAAAGTTCCAGTGGCTGTTTGATTCACACCAAGATCAGTTTGTTTTAGGACGTCCCTAAGAGATCACAACAGGTGAGCACTTTGTTCATTTTCTAGAAAAATCTAAAACTGACGGGGGTTTTCTTGTGCCGTTCGACAAAGAATGAGTATGTCTTGGGTTTGTACTTGATTGATGTCATCTCCATTCAGTGGTGGCTTCTCATCCCTGAGGCTCTGCGATTTTCACAAATTGGCGAGCATTTAATTACGAAAGTGACGCCTCTTAAAAGTGCATAAATGTACAAATTAGTCCGTGTCAGCACATTCATTTGAAAGCAACCCCTGTCCCAGTGACAGTGACACTAAATTAAACAGTTTAAAACTGAATAAACACACAAGTACAATGGGCCATTTAGCACAAGTGCCTGATTGTGGAAGAAGCAGATCAAATAATTATTATGTGAGTGGAGTTGATACCCACTTGTGCTCTATGTGAGTTGCTTGTTTCGGTGGAAAATTTCCAGAGCAAGTGATGTGAATATTATGCTTAAGCATTGCTGAGTTGAGGTTGAGTTGATGTTAGTCGGTTGTCACTTTGTTTTTTTTTGGTTATGCTTCTGGTCCACTAAGTAATAAGATTAAACAAGAAACAGACGGTGGTGATCCCTGTTTACTGCAGCCCAGTTTGCTGCCCTGGGTTCAGTTGGAAGTGTATACATCACCAGCATCTTCCGTGATTTTTTATTTATGGTCTTTTTCAATTTGAAATTCTGGGCTGACTCAGAGTGGTGTTTGGTGGGGGTGGGGGGGTTGCATAAATAAGAGGGTTTTGGGGAGTGCAGTTCTTGTGGTGGAACAGCAGTATACTCAACAAGTAATTGAAATGGAATTGCCGACCGCTAATTACTTTAACGTTTTTACGACATCTCTGTTCATCATTCTTAGGTTAGTTTTTCCTGGTTTTGGCATCGAAAAGATGTGGCTGTGTCACTGGGCCATTTTCAAGTGTTTTTCAAAGGTTTTCGCACCATCAAAGAGCCAGTTGGAGGTTTTCAACGCGTGAACGCAACATGAGGAACTGGATGATGTCGTCGACCTCTGTCGTAATAACTGACCTAACGTTCTCCGCTGCTTATCACGGGCAAAACCCTCCCCCTTCTTGGCAGCTGACTTGAAACTGTCGATCTTGGGCAATTGAACTGCCACATTCAAGTGGATTTAGATTCTGCAGAAGGGGTCAAAATTATGCAGCAGGCCGCTATGGAAACGCCAGTTAGAATTACAGGAATCAATGGCATTTTTGCTTTGATCTATCTTGTCCCTAAGGAGATGTGTATTTTTTTTTAGTGGTTAGGATTCTCGCATGGACTGTGCGGGAGAATGGCACACTCATCTATGTTTCAGGCAGGTGACAAGTGAAGAGGCCAGTGAAAGGAACATGAAGAGTGTCACGTCTCAGAAATGAGCGTGTGCCCTTTTTCGGACGAGGACAGGCGTGGGGGTGGGGGGGGGGGTGACATTTGGCAGAAAATTCATTCCCCAAGCATATCTCTCTCTCTCTCTCTGGTCACTGTGTACAGGGCTCTCTCTGAGCTGGCTAATCGATTTCTCGTTTGCCCCCCCTCCCCCCAACCTCGTGTTCTCTATGCCCAGCTGCTGGAAATTCCACAGCCCAGGTTTAATCACAACGGAAAAGATGAGTGGGCATCCAAACTCCCACGGACCTGTCCGCTGTGTCCGCTGTGTCCGCTGTGTCCGCTGTGTCCCCTGTGTCCGCTGTGTCCCCTGTGTCCGCTGTGTCCCCTTTGTCCGCTGTGTCCGCTGTGTCCCCTGTGTCCGCTGTGTCCCCTGTGTCCCCTGTGTCCGCTGTGTCCGCTGTGTCCCCTGTGTCCGCTGTGTCCGCTGTGTCCGCTGTGTCCCCTGTGTCCGCTGTGTCCGCTGTGTCCCCTGTGTCCGCTGTGTCCCCTGTCCATTCTTATCTCTTCTGAGGCCCTCCAGAGCCCACTCTCCTTAGGAGCAATAGATAGATGAGCTATGACTAGAAAGGGCAGAGTGTGAAATAGAGTGTGTGTGTGTGGGTGCGTGGGTGTGTGTGTGTGTGTGTGTGTGTGTGTGTGTGTGTGTGTCAGATATACATTACATTGTGGGGACCAAACGTGATAAAAGCCTGTTATTGTGACGTTGTGGGGACCATTTTTTCTGTCCCCACAAGGGAAATTTTAGTTTTAATAAAAAACTGTGACTGCAACCAACTGCTTACTTATGGTTAAGGTTAGGCTGGGTGGGGGTTAAGGTTATGGTTAGGGTTAGGCTGGGTGGGGGTTAAGGTTATGGTTAGGGTTAGGCTGGGTGGGGGTTAAGGTCGTCATTATTGAGATTAGAGTTTTGCCCTTAGAAATTAATAGAGTCCCTAGAAAGATATGAGAACAGGTCTGTGTGTGTATGTTTGAAAATGTCTGAAGGGTTTGCTGCGCTACATGACTTCTGTGCAGTTTTAATGAACGTTCTAGAATGTACGTCAGCTGACAGACGTAGTGATGCTTTTTTGGGTCTGATTTCTGCTTTTAAGTCAGACCTAAACGTGCAGATTTTCCCTGCCAGACATGGAGTGCTTTTCAAATACGGCTTTAACGAAACGTCTTGACAGGGGTATAGGAACTGGGGGGGGTTGGACGTGTACCTGCCGAAATTGAATTTGGATTCATTTACCCTGATCCGCCAATAAATAGACCTTTGTAAATAAATTATTAAGTTGTGTCCTCTTCAATATCAAACTCTCCCACACCATTGTCTGGATGTTTTAAACCTGTATGTATCTATTTGTGGTTGCATGCTAATTTTGTTTTTTTTTTGTCATTCAAGATGACTGGCAAGTATCAAATACTATTACGCTCTCTTTTCTGAAATACCAGGTTTAAAAAAGACCAGTTTGCCTTCCTTTTCATGCTCAATGTGCTTGCCAAGTGTAAAGAGATATGAATTATAAAGGGATAAAGAGGGGAAACACACAGAAAAAGTTGAAGAAAATACGTACGTTAATAAAACCTCATTAAAGCCCAGCTTTAGACAGCAGATTCTGTGCGAGGTTTATCCCATAAACCAATTATCTCGGCCCAGATCTCCGTCGGAAAACTGAAATTATAAGCTTTATTTACTACGGATCCTCATACTCTCTATTCCTTGGACCCCTTGGCAGTTGGGACTATGTGTGTTTAATTTCTTTCTGTTCTTTAGCCGATAATCTAAATGAGAAGTCAGAAACGCGGAGTGCTAATAAAATCAATATCCATAGAAATGTCATTAATGGCTTAAGGACCTCTCTAGACTAAAATTGAGTTTGGCTAATTTTTTAAAATATGCTTATAATTGCTTAATGGACTTTGACAAGGCAATTGTTCATTAGCATACACCTCTTTTTTTTTGCCAAAAGCCTTAGAGATCCTTTTAAGATCCACTTTCCTGCATCCTGTGTGTCGTCCTTTTTCGAGTGGCAAGGTACTGATTCAGCTTGATGTGAAATAGTCACCATTTAGTCTCCACCATAGGTCCAGAATGATCGTGCACTGCAGATTTTTACTTTCAGTGGCCGAACATTATACAGGGGTGGGACCACAGGGGCACTGGTCCTAGCTGAAAACTGATTGGGCCCTGGAGTGCCCCCTCCCCTGCCACTCAGCGATTCCAGACATATCATTGGCTAATGATAAGGTTGGCCACTCTGTGTAAATTATGGCCCCTCTTATTCTCCCCACTTTAAAAAAAGAAAAAAAAAAAAGAAAAACTGGAATCACTCTTGGAAGTGGCATGAACAATTGATTTGTTCAAAATGAAAATTCTTGTTCTAGAATCTAGATTGTCATCAGTTTCATCTTTTGCAGGAATCCTCTCAAGGAACTGTGAAGTTATGCATTAGAACCCCGCCACTGTGTATTAGCGCACACCCCGATATCGGGATGAGCTTTGCTCGCAGCGATCGTCTGAAATGCCCACGATCGGAGTTACCAAGGAAACAGCGTTTCTAAGGGGAATGTGCATGTGGAAGGTGAAGGAACGCCGCCGCGGTGAGAGTCGGAGGCAGACGCTGAGCGTTATTGCTTATGAAGTCGGGTCTCACAAACCAGCGGACGAGTTCGCCGATGAGCCCAGGAGTTTTCGATACCACGGGCAGAGATTAAACGGGTCCGCCCCCACCCCCCACCTGGGGCATCCTGGCCCAAACGCCTACAAAACAACACCTCCCTGCATTTTTATACTGAAGCTGGAGATTATGTGGTGAGGATGTCTCTCTCCCGCTGTGTCCGGAGCACCGGTGATGCTGGCATGTGTCTTGTGACGTTCACACCTTTGTCTGTGGAAAGCCACCCCAATGCAAAAATTCAGTTATGCATTCATTCTTTCAGAGTCATGTTACAGAGTCATGTTACAGGGCTCGATTCCCCACCCTGGCTCTGAATGTGTGGAGTTTGCATGTTCTTCCCGTGTCATTGTGGGGTTTCCTCTGGGTTCTCCAGCTTCCCCCCCCAGTCCAAAAACATGCTGAATTGAATTGGAGTTGTCAAACTGTTCATCGGTGTGAATGTGTGTGGGAATACTGTGCATGCGTGCTGTACGTGTGTGTGTGTGTGTGTGTGTGTGGGTCAGATTTACTTTACATTGTGGGGACCAAATGTGCCCTGTGGTTAGCACCCCATCCTGGCTTATTCCCTGCTTTATGCCCCCAGCTTTCGGGATAGACTCTGGACCCCCACGCTGCATAGGACAAGCAGATATAGAAAGTGAATGAATGAATGAGTCACTCGTTCATTGAGGGGGGTGTTTTTTGGACCTAGTTTTACTTGAGTTATGCCTGGCCAGTTTTACATGTAACAGGATTTCACCATGTCAGGAGAGCGTTGGCAGAGAGAACCTTACTGCCTCCGCAGGACTTAGACACAGAAGATTCTCCAGCAGCACTGGCAAGCTGGGGTGCTGATGTTGTTTATTTATTTATTTCCACTGCATCACTGCAGGGATGCAACAAACTCTAGACCTCACGACCCCCTGTGGGAGACAAACCTCGTAGGGTGGGGATGTGGGGTGGGTTGGCTGGTTCCTTGGGGGAGGGGGGTTCTGAATTTGTCATGGTTGTCAAATCAGTACTGTATGGATACGTTAAAATACGAGAGATATTTCATTGACATTTCGGATTTAAGAGGCAACTTTTAATAAATTTGAGGAATGATTTGAAAATGGCATTTTGATAGATGGATGGAGAGTGGCTGCTCTGATATTTCTGGTGTTTTTTTCACTGATCAAAGGCCAAATGTTTGAAGAATGAAATGCGGAATTGCTAAAGTGTGCCATAATGCTAGTCGTCCTGTCTGCCAAAGACCACGGGGAGCAAATATTTTTTTGTGATTTCATAAGCACACTCTTGGAGATGTTTCCCACTCTCTACTTAAATAGAGTCTTACTTTTAGGAAATTCCGACCCCTTTTTTGAAGCTCCTACATTGTATGAAAGCCGACCTTGAACGCATCTTGGCAGAGAAATTTTGCAGCAAATCACATAAAGATCCATCAGGTAGCTGAGAGCTCTTCAGGGTGGTGTATAGCTTACCGGGTTAGTGCCCAGTGAACATGTCTCAAACCCTGCAGCTGGCAGACTGATCATATCACCATTGAGTGCTTGAGCAAGGGCCTTAACACCAGTGTCTCCTGGAGTGCTATATGCTGGTTGACCCTGTGCTTTTAGCCCAAAAATTTCTCTGTCGTGGAGAGCAAGATACATGGATACTACCCAGTGTCCCTGTGGGGATGAATAAGTCAGCACTATTCTATTCCATAGTATGTTAGACCCTTTTTGTACCCCTCAGGTGAAGTGTTGCTTAACTCCTGCCACACTTCCAGAGGCACCTGGAACCTTCTGTCAGCCATAAATCGTGGCGTCGAAAATGTAGCGAGATTCTGACAGATGGCCCACATCCGCGAGGTATCTGTCACTGAGTGCATGGCCGTATGTTTCCCTGGATTTGGCACTAGGGTTTTGTTCTGGGTGGACACACCGGCCCCTCATTGATGGGGGGCCTCGGATGCATCACTCTGAGATGAGGAGAATTCAGAGGAGACCTTTCTCTCCATGATTTCTTCCCTTCATTAGGAATTTCCTTCCAACGGTCTTTTTTTTTTTTCTTACTGAGCTCCTAGGAACGAATCGGTTTAACCAATTAAACCGATTACTGTGTCAGGTTGGTTTACCCGTTTTGATGATGGCTGACTCACATAACACGTTAAAGTGGTTTAATGGTAGGTCATGCAGGTCAGTAATGCGCAGAAAGCACGACTGTTTCTTGAAGCGCCGTGTGTGTGTGTGTTTGTGTGTGTGTGTGTACCGGTGAGTCAGGGCAAATGTTAAAAGCGGAATCATCGGAGAGCTGTTGACTTCACCATGTCTGCCCTTAACACTTAACGCCTGAGTCGACCTGTTATATAAATGAATTTTAATGATGTTCTGCAAAAGGCTTTAATTCTCCTAAGAGCACACAGATATAGTTACTAAGTAATGGATTTGGCCTCTTTGTGTTTGGGGAGACTATAGAAACACACGGGGTCTAATTAGATAGATCTATAAACGCAAACCTGTGGTGAAAACTTGCCGTTTTAGGGTGGTACGAAAGAACTGGTGTCCTCTTGCAAAACCAACACAGAAGGTTAGAACCCAGTACCAGCTGTTTGTATGGGGGTTTTGCACAGTTTGGGATTGAACCTCTCTTAAGGTCCAAAAAGACACACATTATTTTAGTCCAATTGCCTGTGTCGGCTGGATGGCTGTCCCTTTCAGCGTACGCTTCGTTTTTCCTGGGAATGGCTGCAAATCACCTTCTCCGTTATTGGAATGGTGCTTACGGAAGATGAATGGAAGGATTAGTCATTTTTTGTACCTGATCTTTAAACCATATTAATAGCCCTGAAATAACAATGAAAAGGATCATGCTAATTAGCTAGGTAATGTAACATAATTGTTTTTCTAGTGTTTTTAAAGGTGTAGATGAGAAATTTATAGGTAGCGGAGCAGTTTGCTCTGTGATTATTGTTGGGTCACAGCCTTCTACGCTGCCTGCTTCTGTTTTGAAACAGCGGTCCAGAGACGTATAAAGCGGCTGTTCTTCCGCAGCTGGTAAGATCCACGCGCCAGAGGATTTGTTTCACAACGTCTTTAACAAGCCTAGTGGAACAGACCTGACGCCCCCCCCAACCCACCCCCCTCTGTGGGCACTTCCTATATTGACTGGGGGTCATTTAGCTCGTGTCATTAAGGTGGGTGACTGGTGCTTTGTGCCCGTGTGCCTGCCAGAGTTGTCGCGGTAACGGATGTGGGACATCCATTGACCCAGAAGGGGGGGGGGTGGTGGCATCCCGACTTGGAGCGGAATGGGGGGAAGCTCCGGACACGTTTTTTTTTTTTCTTTGTTTTCGTCTTCTGCATGTGGCAGCGACACATTCAGAAGGGTGACTCTCCTGAACGCCCCCCCACACTGGTCTTTCGCAGGGAGGTGAAAGCGTGGTCAGGCCATAAGCACTTCATTAATGAGCCAGTGGAGGTGGGGGGGTGAAGGGCTTGATGCCAGCTGTTTACACCACAGAAGCAATCTGCTCCTAACTGTCCTGTCTTTGTCCTCTGCCCTTGCATGCATGGTGGTCCCACATGTAGTATTCAGCTGATGCCACCTTAGGACAGGAGGCAAAGTTCTGGGTTTTCTTGTTTTATTTAGCAGACACATTATTCAAACTGACATATCCAATACAGGGTCAGACAGTCAGAGGAGCAATGCAGGCTTAAAAGCCTTGTACTGAGACCTAGTGGTGAAATCACTCTGTCTACATTGGGATTTGAACCTATGACCTTCTGATTACGCCCTTTGCATCCTAACCCACTGCACCACACTCCGCCCTTACAAAAAGGCAAAAGGTTTATTCCACCTTCGTGGTCTAGGTCTTAACTTTGACTTTCTAAGCAAAACAGTCCACAGAGAAATACTGCTAATACAGAGAATTAAGTAAATGAGCATCAGGCCTGTGGCCTGCAGGAGCGTAATGATGATGTCACGGGCATGCTGGGAAGGACATGTCTGGATCGCTGGGGGTGGTGAGGAACAGCATGGCCTGGAGCATCCCCAGGTGGAGAATTTACCCAGCATGCTGTTCAGCTTCCCTCTTCTTCAAACTCCCCGGAGCTCTAAAGAGCCGTTTAAGCCAGCCCTCAGTGGGGGATTTGTCACTTTCAGCCACATTCTGTTGCTTGCCACCAACTGAACAAATGTGAACATATCAGGAGTAATATGATAACAGGTTACAGCAGGAACTGGATCAAACAGTCGGTGCTTAGTCCCAGGGCAGTTCTAGGGTTTGGAAGAAGGTGGAGTTTAGTCATCATCCTGGCATGCTCCTCTTTTTCGGGTATGTCGCCCCCTAGCGGACTGGCATTCATCTGCAGAAAGGTGTTACTGTCGAAGCTACATAATCTCACTTAAACGGATTCACCGAATGCCATGTATATACGTAATTGTCATGTTTTTTTAAGCTACGATAAAAGCGTCATGGCTGTCGTTGGGACACAGCAGCGGTTGGCCAGAAGAGGCAGAGGAGCCGGCTGGTGTCCTTGAGCGCGTGTGTAGGCAGAAGATTAAGTGAAGCAGCCTGAAAGTGCAGCAACATACTCACAATCTTCTCAGGGAAAAAAAAAAAACATGGCTGTTATTGTGCGAGGTCATTTGCTGTTAGCCGCAGTGAAGCTACAAAGTCTCTCTTTTCTGGCGTTAAACGTGAAAACCAATTCGGCTTCAAGAGAGCGTGCAACAGGCTTTTGAGGGAGCTGGAGCTCTTCTCAGACCCCGAATAAGATGCAACCCTCCTGCGTAGGCGAGTGAGAGCCTCTGGCGCCCTCCTCTCATAGCGCCGATGCACTAGCCTCTCGCTCAGGTTCCGGTACTTTCCAAGGTACGCTATGAATAATCGAGTCGAGTCAAGTCAAGCTTTATCGTCACTTCGAAGTATGTAGGTACTCATCGAATTGTAACAGCATCCGTCCGAGACTTTGAGAAACGGCGTTATCCGTAAAACAACAAAAGACGCAGAAGACAATTATGAAAAAATGAACAAATATGCAGTACAAGTAGTGCAACTTTCAACCTTGGCTATGCAGTGGGTTTGCCTGTTAGGTAAAAGCAGATGGACAGTGGTTTTAAAAAAATGGTGTAATGTACAGTGTAAGGCAGTGCTTGCATTTGTTATGTGCGACTGATGCATAAAGTGACGGGTGCCAATGGCTGGTGAACTGTTATAAAGTAGGTTGTTCGATAGATAATGAATAATGTTTCCAAGTGACCCGTGACTGTGATATTAGGCCTAAGATGCTTGCGCTTCGCAAATCCCTTAATGTATAATGACACCATGTGCTGTATGAGACGTGTATTATTACAAAGTGACTGTGCTGACATGCTGTATAATTAACTGCGCAGATGTAATAATCATAGCATGCTAAATGTTTCTGCTGGGAAAACTGGGCAGGACTGGGATGCCATCAGGGTGCTAAATGTGTGTAATTACATGTAGTGCATTATGAAGGGGTTTAAATGCAGTTTAATTGCAGCAACGGCGGTGTTGAAATAAGGTGGTGCGGGGGGATGGATTGTGAGTCATTCTGGGAAGTGTGGCCCAGTCTTCCCAGTGCTCCCAGTGATTCTGTGTGCCTCTCGCCCGCAGGTGGCTGTGACAGGGGGACTCCCAGGGCAGGACCCATGAGGAGTCATAGAAGATGCTCGCAGCCTGGGCGCCTCTGCTCCTCGTAGTCATGGCGATGAGAAGCACCTCCAGCCTCCCACTGTCCCTGCGAATCGGTGAGTCCCGGGAGGTTTCGCCTCCAACTTCACAGATTTGGGCCGTTCCATCACCCCCTAGCAGGGGGGAGTAGACCTCTTTAAGTAGGCATGGGCAATACCACTGATATTCTTTTCAAACCAATTTTGATTTTCAGTGCCAGCCCAGCCCTGATGGTAAATATATTTAAATTACCAGGTAAAATCAATATTTTCATGCTAGAATCGATTTTCAAAATGAAACCATCCCGATCTCAAGAGCAGCAATTAAACAGAAGCAATTTTTTGCGTCACTCTCGTGGGAGCTCAGCGAGAGCATGTGGGTAAATGAGAAACTATATTCATTTTAAAACAACAAACTGTGAATGTATGAATTCGATTAATTTTTCAATGATTACTTGACACAACTCAGGGTGACGTAAACTACCATTCGAACATCCAGATGCAAATTACAGAGCGTCTCCCTAAGATCCGGTACAGCACTTAGTTAATTATGCAATCGTTCAATAATACAGCCTCCATAATTTAATTTCCACTGAAAACAAGCGGAAATAGTCCTTCTGGTGCCCACTTTCATAAGTTTTGGATATATTGATTCTGATATATCACCCCCCGGACTTGTTTCACATAGAGATGCAAATGTGATATGTAAATTAGCCTCAGAACTTTGTATCAGAGGGCGTTGGGGAAATGCTGATTCTCCTGTTAGCATGTCGCTAACCGCTACTACAGTCAGCAAAGTTGCAGCGACTGATTCCCCGGGAGGAGTGATGTTAAACCTCAGTACCCTTCCCCCTAATATTTTATGGTTTTGGCACACTTAAGCTTTAAATGACCCCCCCCCCCCCCCCCCCCAATTTTCTTTTTTAGCGGGATAAGGCAGGATGTGTTTGATGTGAAGGAGACTCTGCAGCCTTTTCGCTGATGAATTATTTAGCAGCTGGTAGTCCCGCAGTGTCCCGCTTTCATCACGATCACACCCACGCACGGCATGCGGGGCCGTCGGTTTGTGGTAACCAGCCCGCACCACAACACAGAACCCCTGAGTTTGCCCGGCTGAGCCGTAGCCCCGTGACGACCGTCAAAGACTCTGCTGTTTGACTCCTTTGTTTGACCAATGCGGAGCGTCTTGCCGGCCCACTGGGATGCACCTTGGCCAGGTGTCGTGCGGTTCTGTGGTCCTAAGGTGTTCTCCGGGGGCGTGGCCTCACCAGGATGACATGTCACCAGCTCTTCGATGTTTTACATGTTTTTTTTAGTATCTTTAGGTGATAATCTTCGCAGGTGTGCTAGTAGTCATTTTTTTTTGGGGGGGGGGGGGTCTCGTAATCCCCCGGGGCTTTGATCTCAGGCCATCCAACTAGCTGTGGTGTCACTACAGCTAACTCAAAGCTCATCGTTTTCACATTGCATGTGATTTCCCAGGTCATAAACACAACCTTGTGTCTGTGTTTTTTCCCGTACTGCACACATCCTTCTAATCATAGACCTAGAAACAAGCACCCTCCATTAAACTGCTGTGGCTAGCTTAATATATCCTCTCCTCTTGGAGTACTCACAAATACCACTTCACCTTTTTTTCTTTCTTTCTTTTTTTTCCATCATCAGCGAGACGGAAAATTCATTATGCAATGAGTGTTATCGCAAAGTATTGTCTGGAACCTGTAAATAATTGATTCGGTTTGTATTAATTGCGTGCGGAATCTGCGCACTGATGCACAGTGGATTGGGGTGGCTGATGAAGGACCCCGCTAGTGGATGCTTAGACACACAGGAGCCACCGAGACCTGGTGACCGACCCCTCGGACAAAGACTCCAGTTCCACTGTGACTCCGTAGCTCTTTGATGGCAGAACGTTTTTAATCTCCTGAAAATAAGGTCCGATCCCACAAAGGCTGTCTCTTGCATGGCGAGTTGAACCTCATTAAACTTTCATCTCTGGGTGACAGCATGGAGAGTGAGATGAAATTCTGTAATTCTCTCCAGCGTGGCAGCCGGAGATTCCGGAAAATAAATGGGAGGCCCCGCACGGTGACCGGTTGCTCGTACTCCTCCTATGAACCAGATGGCGTTTGCTACGACGGAGGGATCCTTAACGATGGTACTCAGTGCAGGGAGCTAGTGACCGATAACTGTGCTGAGCAGTGGGGGAGGAACAGGAAATCAATCGTGTCGGCCCCCACGTGTCCTTACACACGCTGCTCATACAGCGGTTTGCGGATCAGCCGCTGAGGTTTCTGTGCCTGCAATCATAACGTCATCAGGTTGGATCCCATCCTTCGCCTGAAAAATGTGGGATAAATGGCTTACCCTATACCTCAGGCTTTGCTCTCACCAGTACAGTATGTGTGTGAGAGCATGATGGGATATGCAGAAATAAGCATTCCAATGTACGTGTGCAAATAAAGCATGATGGCATTATTTCTTAACTCAAAACTTGATTTTCGAAAGTCTTCCCCGGCACTTAACACCCCGATGACTCTGACATTGAGGCCCTCCTCACATTAGGCCTCATTAGAGTAGAGAGGGCATCATCATGCAGACTCTGTCATATTAGGCGCCCTTGGGGTGGAATGAGCGCCCCCTTCAGGGCTGCTGATGAGTCCCATCCAGGCTGTTAGCCTAATGCGTACTAATGCGCTGCGCCCCTCTATGGGAGTGAACAGATGTCATATGGCCCCAGGGAAAGCAGAAATGTGGGACAGGTGGCAGGCGGACAGCCTAGGAGGGTCTAAGTCTTCCACCAATCAGAAATGCAGAAGGTGAGATGAGGTCATCATGCAGAAGATGCATCCATATATGGGAAAACTTGCACTGGTTTATTAGTTGATGAGATCTATCACATGTGAAGAACCTTCAAAAAGGAATTACGCTCTGAACTAAAAAATTAAGAGTTGCTAAGTGCATTTTTTACCAATTAAAATTAGTTCATGTTTTGGGTCCTATTACTGTACAAATAACTGGAGACGAAAAGACCTGTTGGAACAGCGTGTGTTTCTGCAGTCAAATAGAGGTAGCCTCTGTTTCTAGGGAATATTATTTTTAAATGTTGTGTTTCAAGCTGCCCAGAGGCCTCTAGTGTGCTGTGTTTTTTTGCTCGTTAAACTTCAGAAACGACGTTAAACACCTCCAGTCACGGACGTAATGAAGATATGACTGTTTTGTTGTGGGTTTTCATGGTGACAATTATCGGCTACCGTGGCCGCTCTGGCACCGTGTGCTGGGCGGCCTGTCGCCTGGGGTGAGAGCTGTCCTAATTATCGACAACACGAGAACAGAATGCTTTAAGCTGGTCCCCAGCAGTGCAAAGACGTACATCCCGCTCTTAAAAAAATATGGAAAAGAGAAAGGCGCTAAGTCAATGAACCGTAACAAACAGTGAGACTGGGGTATTCCGTTGAGACCATTAGGAAGTAGGAGGTTGGTGTGAGGTTCTTGTTGTGATATAGCAGAACGCGCAATTTACATGTCCAGATGCAAGCACTTCAGTTCCAGCCAACAGAGGGATCCGATATTATATTCAAAACTGTCATTTATTTGATCCTATTTATTTTGGGGTTCTCCATTTTCACTCCCCTTCCTCTCTTCGTTTGGCCCTAAAAGGACAAAAAATCACAGAGCTCTGTGTCCATTTTTTCACCCAGACACTGTCCGTGACAGAGGTGTCACCAGGATGCCAGCCTGGGGTAGGAATTTGGGTTTGTCTGATTGTTGACCGGGGTGTGGGGGTAGTGGAAAAAGTAAACGTTGTTGACTGGGATGGGGGGGTGGGGTGATGGTGACTGGGGGGTGTGGGGTGGAGATTCCTTGGGCGAGCAGAAAATCCATGTTTGGGTGTTGGATATTGGCCACCCCCTGCCCACTCATAGGCATGCCCCTACCCACCCAAAAGCCACGCCCCTTCCCAGACATAACCACGCAAGTACCGCGTTACAACTTATAAAAAAAGAAGACATTTTTAAAGGTGGCCCAGTTTTGGTTTTGACTCTAATGGATGGATATCTATGCTGCCACATTTTAGGAATGAGTACATCGACTAAATGGGCAGTCGATCAGCATCAGGCCGATCGGCGTCTCACTCTGTAACGCCCACATTATGGGATGGCTGATATGCTAGGCACAGTCTGTTTCAAGGGCCATAAATTTCTGTTGTTCAGGGCACACGTTTAAAAAGAGCTCTTACTTAACTAAGCATATTAATTCTCTCTCTTCCTTCCAGGCAGACAGCGGCATTAAGCGGAAATTAGCGAGCTGCAGAAATACCGCGAGCCCGTGTGTTACTTCCTTAATGCTCTGAAGTTGGGTCAGGTTTTTAGATTTCACGCCCATCCCAAAATATTGTGGGGGTGTGGTGACATTTAAGATTTATGGAAACCTCCAGGAATCTGCTTCCTGCAGGTTCAGGCACTGGACTGTGTTTGACAGTCTCTTCTGTCTTGTAGCTTTTTGACCGGAATTGTCGGACGTACGGTCAGGTACACGCCGGTAGACTGAATAGCCGGGCCTGCCTGTTGATTTAATGTGGACCAACTGCTTCTGTGAGGAATGATTTAGTTCTTGGGCCTCTTTATTGAGGCATCCTAGACGTTCACTCTCCAGCTGAGGAGAAGGCCTTTAGGAGAGCATGTACCCAGGGGAAGTCAATGACCTTAATGCATTCTGTCAGCAAAAGCCTTCAAGGAAGGTGTTACCATACAAGTATAATAAAGTATGTTGTATTTTTTTTTCCAAAGTAAATAGATCAAGGAAAATCTGGATGGTGGATTAGGTAAGTAATCAGAGGATGTAGTAAAACACTTTGATTGATGAAATTAACAGGTCGAATGGTAAAATGATGCCATAATTATGTCCCGGAGAAAAAATGTGTACTCAGGCATCCAGTGTTATGCTTTGCGCTATTGTATCGGCGCTTAGCGCATAAAATCGCCGTAATAACTGGAACAACAGTAATCTATATTTTTATGAGTCTCGGTCCTGCCTTCTGGTAGGGAAATTCATTGACATGGCAAATTAGATTGCAGTTGTTTTTCACCCCCCCCCCACCCAGTCATCGAATGTCCATGAATTTTTAATGTGTAGTCGACAGCACCGTTTGTCCTGCGCTGTTAAGCTCTGTGCTGAATAGGCAGGCGTCGTCTTTTAACAGTTTTACGGTAACCATTGGAAAACCTACCGGGAAGAAAGTGGTACAGTACCTAAGATGTGAAAATAAAAAAGACAATGAATAAATAAGGGCCACTATTTTCTGTGAAAATACTACGACTTCTTCCAAAAAGAACCGGTCAAAATACAATGTGCATTTCATAGTTTGTAGTTTCTTCCCAAATGTTATTAGCTAAATAAATTAATAAAGATGTTCAGAAATACTTTATTTCAAATACAATGTATCATAATATTTATGTACTTGATTTGGAGAGTTGTGTCATCCATCCATCCGTCCGTCCATCCATTAATCCATCCTTCTCCAGTGAGGAGAGGGGTATCAGCAGGCCGTATGGGTTGTACAGTTTTTTTTTTTCTCCATCTGATTCCTGTTTCACTGCTTCTGATCGGCTGGCTCTCTCATGAGCTTGCACCCAATTGGAGGACATGCCGGTCCACATCGCCTATGCTGGGAGCTGCTCTGCCGGCGTTTTCACTCGCCGCCAAAGCTGAAACATTTTCACTTGTTTTTGACGATTACTTTGTTGTTCCCTATTTTCAACCCCCTTCCTCCCTTCTTTTGGCCCCGAATTGGGAAAACACAAGAATAAACACTGAATCCCCTGTCCCCAGACTCCCGCCTCATATGGGCCTGTCTTTGAGCCAAGCTGGATCTCTCACATGGATATTGCACATTTTTCTCTGATGTTGTGCTCATGTGTCTCATCGTAACTCATGTGTTTGGGAAGATGACTATTAACAGGCCCTACTGGCCCTGACTTGTTAGCTTATCGAATCATCTGTACTTCCGCCACATGTCTGTTCCCCCCCCTGCTAAACTCGACATGTTGGGACAGCCAGGAGGAATGGATTTTCGACCAGGTTTCTCACTTGGTAAAGTATTAGGGGTTTTTCTTGTGAAGTTACACAGTGATACCGTAATGATTCAGCAATCCGCTGGCAGACAGCTGCAGTGATTCTCTCTGGCCCCGGAGCAGGCGGCAGCCTTTCAGTGACTGTTATCACCTTGTCGTTCTGGCTGCCTAATTAGCAGACAGAGGTTAGGAGATGGACCAATCAGGAAAGGGAGGAGGCGGGGCTGTGACAGTGCTCCAGCGAATACTCTTACAGACATGGACTCATGGGTGGATCTTTAGACATTATTTGTACATGTTTTGGACATGGACTGTGGAATGTATCTGAACAAAGGGGGGCCACAATGCACTTTTTTGGCTTGCGTTGCATGATCAGATTTGGCCAATGCTGCTGATGACATAACATTAAATATACTGTCTGAGAATACAATTAATTATTAGATTTCAAATCTTTACACTCAGTGAGCAATCAATATTCTTTGTTTCTTTTATTAATAGATTTTTGTTAAGTCTTTTATTAGTAAAATTTTATTGGTTTAGATTATATTATCTGTCGGTGATTTTTTCCTTGATTTCTCACCGCATTCTTAATGATGCCCCAGATGCCCCCCCACCTCCGATTCCGTGGTCCACGGTTTCAGATATCGATGTTTGTCGCATTTCGGTGACACCATAGCTAAGGACGAGCCGGGAGTCGATGAATGGATCAGAGAGGTTGTGAAATTCTTCATAACAGCAGGTCATTTAAACTTGTCCAAGGTGATTTAAGTTGTTTGATAACGCTTGTGGGTGGCAAAAGCACTTTCCTTCCAAAAACATGGAATTTTTTTCCATACCTCTCAAGATATAACTTTCATTTTCTGGGAACATGTTCTGTTTTAAACTCATGGTCAGTAAAAATGGGGTACTGAGGGGTGTTCCAGCGTTGCCATCATTTTACCAAACTATTTACAAGATTAAAAACAAAGAAATATGACCACACTTAGCGTCTACCCTATCTGCCCTGAATTTCCTCATTTTTTTCTCCAGCTCTGCCCTATATATTTTGGCCAATAAAAAGCGTGTTACGGTGGTTCGCATGGCAACGCGGAGAATGCGAGAGCTTGCCTTATGTAAAATGAATAAGATCCTCGGCGGTGATGAGCAGCGACGGTCCCAGAACCGCCTTCTGTCACCGTCCCGAGAATCGTCCGCCGATGCAAGACCGAACCACTTTGTGACACGTGGGGGTGTCTCACTGCTTTCCTTTTTTTTTTTTTTGCTCTAGGGTGCATGGAGCTTAAAAGCTTGATATGTTGGGATTTATTGCTGCCGAAAATAACAGCCTACTATTATGTGGCCCTGTAACGCCAGGCTGGACAGCTGAGATCGGGACCGCTGAAGTGAGGTGTGTTATTTTATCCTGATTGCCCTGTCCTCCAGGTGCTTTTCAGGGATGCTTCTGGTTCCGAAGGTCGCAGTTACACTGGGTCTGGCTGAATTTGACAGTATTTGTTTATCGTCCTTGATTGTCACCCACGTTTGGTTATTTTCCGGTTCCTAAATTTCCACTTGTCTTTTGCAAGCTGATAGGCCTCTTTATGGGCTGTTCGTCAAACGCCAGTAAGCAGAAAAGCTAGGGCAAATCCACCCCCCATAAAGGCACCCAGGCTGTAGGGGGCGCTCATGAGACTTCACACTCAAACCTTGTTCTTATCCATTCTAATGGTTACTAACCGTGTTCTCCATGCAGTTTGATATTTTAATGTGGTGGTTCAGCAAACGTAACATCACTTATGGGTGTAATGATACAGCCCATCTGTCTAAAGGTTATGATCCTGGATCGTTATCTTTAACATCAAGGTTTCTAGTCAGCAGACTGTATATAGCTGTTTCATAGCAATCTGTGTATTTCAATGGACAGTATGGGAATCTGGTCTTGGGTGTTTCCTCTCATTTAGCCAAGGATCATTGAAACCCGCAAACCTTTGCACTTTCTGTTTGCACTGAATCTTCGCAGTGGAATATGCCCCCCGTATGAGGTCAAAAAGCCTTCACCCATCATCTGACCTTCTACATTCACTTTTACTCACTAGATGTTGGGGGGTGGGGGTGGGGCAGTTCAAATCCCAACGCATCATTTCACTTTTTTTCATTTGATATTGATTTTTTTTTTATTTTAAATTATGAATCCAGCTCTCAAAAACTGGAACAGGTTGAAAAAAATAAATAAATAACCATACAAATAATTTCCTACTTGAATGTCCACATCGGGTGTGTGTGAGATTTGTCAGGATTTTCGGGTTGAGCGGTTGATGAGTGAATCTGTTTTAAGGTGAAATGTACGTGATTCTACATCTACAACGAGGTCAGCCTGCGCTTCTCCCTTTTATATCTCTCACCATCCCAGCTCCTCCTCCATGTACTGAGGATTTTTGGAAATCCTAGTAAAGCCTGTATCAACTGTGACTTGACAGGCGTGTGGCTTTGGATTCCTCTGGCGAGGGCGTAACACAAAACAGATAACTTCTGAGATGACCCATGGATTTAGATGTCACGTTGTAAGTGCCCTTTCTGAAATTTTTGCCATTTGTTCACTTGTTTTTTTTTTTGTGTGTTGGGAACGAGGCACTTAGCACTGAGTGCAGGTCATCCTTCAGCCCTTGCCGCCGTGTGATTCTCCATGCGGCGTCGCCCCTCAATTCACCTACTCCGCTCGGCAGCTCTGGGACTGGACGTTATCTACATCGCCGGGGGGGAGGTGGAGAGTCAAGCCACCATGGGAGGACCACAGGGCAGGGGGTTGGGGGGGGGAGGTGGACACAGCCATGGCTCTCTTTAAATATTAGCTTTTCATTTTGGCCTTTCGCCGAACTGGTTTTGATCCGTTTCCGACGGCGCCGCGACTGCCCAGAGCAAGACGTCGGCCTTGTGCTGAGATTACATCTGCAGGTTTAATGGGGGGAAAATTTCAACAGCAATTCTGTGGTCTCGTCATGGGGGGAGGCACCTAAGACAAGAAGGGCAGCCGTTCATGTTAGTTAGCCACTAGCTGGAAATAAAGCAGGTTTAGCTTGAGAGAGGCTAGTCCGTCAAGCACTGGGGTGAAGAGGGTCATCCTGCCTGCTACTTTAGGCCTGGAGGTGCGATGAGGGGCAAATTTTCATTCAATTTCCAGTCCCCGAGGGCCAATGAATCCAAAACGAGACTTGACTGGTTTCCAATCAGTTATTCCTCACTCCCCAGGAAGAACGGGGGACGGAAATAAGGCAATAATAACCTGCTGGACCAGCAATCTTCTAGGGCTGGAGGTCTGCAGGCTTGAGCCTAATGAAACCCAGGGGATCTCTGCTGGACTCTATTCGGGTGGGTATGGCTTCAGCAGTCAACACGGAGGCCAGGCGACATCATTACAGGGTGGTCCACTGGCCAGGGGGCTGCGATCAAGCAGTATGATGAAAGTTTGAGACGTGAGAGATGTTCATAAAGATGCATGAGGATCAACACGAACGGAAGGTTGATGCTCATGATGTTAGGTGATGGTAGAGAGCTGCATGGATGAAGACTCTTTGATTCTATGAAACTTATTGCTGGGGAATCGCAGGTCGGCAGCGGACATCGCTGAGGCAAAATTGAACAAACCAATGAATTCTGGGAAATCGCTGCAATCCGCTACTTACTTGTGTTTGGCATATAACAGAACAAAGGAGAAATGCCTCATCAGCTGTAATTTGTGGATTTCTCTGCAAAAGGCAATTGCTGGCCGCCCACTAAACTTAGCACTGTTCCTGTGCAGACAGGTATGTCACTGTCACTTAGCGAGCCTCTTTTTTTTTATGTGACTTTAGTTTAATCATGCATCCCACGATGTTCCTGTCAGATGTTGCTGATAAAGGTTTCATTAAGCTTCGCTGCACGCGTGCCAGGATTCTGGATCTCCAGAAGAGGAGACTGCTATAGCTTTATGATAATCGGACATCCCGGAAAATTCTTACGGTCGATGTGTAGCAGACCACGTACAGATTAGGCATAGTGTCAAGCCCGTTAACCTACACTAACGGCCGGAGAGTGCGGCGCAGTGTCAGAGCGGGGCATGCGTGAAGGGGCAAGGCAGGGCACAGATGCCAGAGGGCGGAATCGATTGAGAATATGCCAGCTGCTCTTGCATAGAATGGCACCCTGTAACCCACAGATCAAAGGGCCCTGTAAATCGAAGTAGGCTCCCTTAAAACGCAGCTGCTTGTTTTTCACTGAGGGAAAAGATTACAGTGTATAACTTCAGCTTGGAAGTATCACAGATTTTGTTTACATGCATAATTTGACATTTCCTTGAAATATGTTGGGTATCAAATAATAAGAGGCCTTTATTTTGGGCACTTGCAAAATGGTATACATCCAAAATGTTATACATTACAGAGAGCGGGGTCCGCCTGTCTCTGGATCATTTAGGGTTAAAAGCCTTGCTCAAGGGCCCAGTGGTGATGTCACTCTGCCAACCATGGGATTAGAACCAGTGACTTTCTAGTAAAAGACCACTCAGCTATACCTTCAGGAATGTTGCTGAAGCGTTTCTGGGTAGCTGCTCTAAGTGTGAGAAAAGGACAGACTGCAGGGTTATGCTACGACTCGAGCCCAAATTTCTGCACTGGTCCCTTACGCAGAATAGCCCCCGCTGTCTTTTTTATGGATGTGCAGGCATCGGCTGAAGGAGATTTTCCATAAGCTAAGGTAATGCTTAGTGCACTGTTTTTCTTGGCCCTATCATGGCCATGTGCTGCACTCGGTCTCCAGTGCCCATTCTGTTATGAGGAGCTACAGGGACCTTGTTACAAACAAAGCAAGCAGGTGGTAGGCTGAACAGTGGCAAGGGGCGGGGCTTGCATGTTACTCTGTGGCTATTGAATGCTAGTCCCATGCCGACCAATCAACTAAGATAATGAAACCCAGTTGAATCCAATTCAGCCTATCATCTTGTTAATATGGCTGGGTTTCTCAACACTTGCATCTTTCCTAAAAGGGCCTCAGTCTCATTTTTGTGTTCTAATTTTGAGTAGTAATATCTTTTGTTTGCCTTGTGCTTCACTACAGGTTTGTTATAGACCTTTACCTCACAAACTACCTCACTTAGGACATGGTAGCTGAAGTGATGAAAGGGAGAATCCATTTTGGCTCTGCAAAGTCGGGAGAGTCCTAATTACGAGCCCCTTCTGTAGCCAACTTCAAGGAAGGAGTAGTGACTTTCATCTCTTTCTGTCTACCGTGATCCTACTGTTAGTCTTGGTATTCCTGTATTGACAGAGCAAGTTACAGAAACCGAAACAGCTCATGCAAGTCCAACAGAGCGACGGATATTTTAAAGCCTCTCATATCAATAAAAAATTAATATGGCATAATTCGCCCACTACCTGATCTAAGTCTGGTTAGCAGAAGTCACCCGCGGTTTCAGCCCCCCCCCATGTGCCTTTGACCCATAATGCCCTGCACTTCCAGTGTGTCACAACAGCATGAGTGAACGAGAACACAGGATGACCCAGTCTCTGCAAACCCTCTCGGCATGTTTACGTCACGCTCCTTAAGTGTTTTTTTTATTACATCCCCAGCATAGCAGAGCGTGCCTAAGTGAGGTAAATATAGGTAACGCGCCCCCGAGAGTGTTAATGCACACAACAGCAGGGCCGTGCCAGGACTTTTCGACGTAATGGCCCTAATGCAGATTCTTGAGACTTCAGTTCTCAGTAATTCCCTCCCTTTGGCTTTTTTCTCTCCCTTTTCATTACTATCGATCCCCGCCTCCTGCGTGCCGGTCTGGGGGGGGACTCTGTTTCTGCACTCCCTTTTGTGCGCCGGGGCTACCGCTTCCCCTCGTCTCCCTCTTGGCTTTCCCATCATGCATGGGGGCCGCCACTCTCCTCGACCTTCTTTTGCAGCCCGGTATCTACGGAAGAAAGCCGTGCCAATTCAGAAATATTTATTTATTTGTTTATTTTTAAAAAGGCAAATGGTAAGCACCCTGGTGACTGAAGACCTTTAATGAAACTCTAGTACATTTACAAGGGGGTGGATGGAGTGGGGGTGGGGGCTGGTTCTTAATTCCAGTTCTCTCAGAATTTCCAAATTTCAAAAAAGCTGGGCCTCTTTGCTTGACTGTGAGTGTTTAAAGTGTAAAAAGAAAGAGACCAAGAAATTGGGAGCAGAATGTCTCACACTCAAGGCAGGAAGTTGCAGTGGACAGAGGTGTGGCTACGGGGGCCCCAACTGAAAGCTGATTGGCCCCCTCCCCTGTCACTCAACAATGGTAAGCTTGGCCGCTTTGTATGAAATATGGCCTCTCTTATGCTCCCCACCTTAAAAAAATCCTACAATTACAATGCAAGTTGTGGGGTCTCGCCCCATTCTGAGTGTGCGATTGCCTCCCAATAAGCCTCATCTCAATGGCCACTTAGTATTCTAGCCTTTGCTAATTTATAGATTTTTAGAGCATTGCACAATTATATGGGGATGATATTCGCTACCGGCAGGGCAGATTTTTGGCAAGGGCAGCTGTGGGGTTCCTCCATACGGCATTCGCTCTCGCTTTGAGCTGTGGCTAATTGCTCACACTGGGGGTGGCGATTAGTCGAATGACGCCGACTGGGCCGGGTCTCATCTCGACCTTCCTGATGGGGTGTGGCGCAGTGCCTGTCATCGGAAGATCGTTGGGTCAAATCCCAGGGTTAGCAGAGCGATGTTACCATTGAGCCCTTGATCAAGGCCCAGGGATTGTCTGATCCTGCTTTCCCAAAAAAAAAAGTATGCCAATTTGGATATTCCGAGCTACATCGCTTTGGATATTAGATAAATAAATGCAAGGTAAATGTCGCTGGGAATAATTACCTTGTAGCAAAACCTGTCTCCCTGGAAATGGTGTCTCTTCCTAAAGTTTAAAGGGAAGGTCGTGGGAGTTTTACCCCCACAAATAATGTTCTAAGGACAGAATGAAAGATTCAAGGCATCAAATTTGTTGGTCCCGCCTCCTCTGTCATCTCATTGGTTATCTCTACGAACCAATAATTTTTCCTTCTGCCCTCAGAACATTTTTGTGTAGGTAAAACTCCTATGAGCTAAAGGGATATGTCCTCTCTCTCTGGTCTCCTGTCACTACCGATTATCAGGTTCAGTCTTCGGTGAAGACATGAGAAGCTGGGCGGGGCCCTCGTGCTGTGCTGCTGCTGTATTCCTCAGCGACAGAGAGTAATAAAGTACCCGTGTTCCCCACTGGGGCTTAAGGGGGGGGGGGCAGCGGCTATGAGGCTGAATCGCAAAATGAATCCCATTGCAATCTTACATGATGTTCTACGGGAAAAGAAGACAAAAATTTCACTGTTTATCTTTGATCCAACCCGACAACGTATTCTTGCGCTCTCACGGTATCGCAATAGCCACAGTGTGCAGGGGAAGGAAGGGGAACTTTTCTTTTGTAACCCTTAATGTCAGTCTGTTATTTTTGTGTGTGTTGGAGGCAGAGTGCAATATGTGACAAGCGAGCGCTGACGAGATGGAAATTATTGTCTTTATTCCCTTAATGGACCCTCCTTCATAACTCTGTCACCCTAAGAGATGGAATTGCTGGTAATTTTCAGTAGGAAGGGCTGTCAAGCTAACCACAGGTGAAGCTCTTCTTTAACGTAGCCCCTTCACTACTTATAAATAGGAACACTATTAGTGTAAGTTGTTCATGATTCGCTGACAAAGCTAAGAGTTCCCCTGAGCCTTGGTCTGCTGGTGATGACAAAGTGTCAATCTGAGTAATGGGTAGCGTGTTATCATTGTGTGAGACATGTTTGTCATGACTGAGCCATGGTGACGCACATGGAAACCAAAAGATGAACATCTCTATGTATGTTTTTAGTGGCCCATACTACCCTCATCAAGTATATATTACCTGTCTGTCTGTCTGTCAGTCTGTCTGTCTGTCTCTAGTACCACAATATTTGGTAACACTTTACATTAAATGCACCTTGGTAATGGATTCATTTTGCATTCATAGAACATTCAGTGCACCTTCACAATGCATTCATAATGTATTATATGATTACAGCGCTTGTTATTATCATATAGTGTTTGCTATTAATGTATATTATAGTTATTAAGGTACTTAGATGCTGCTTATGAATATTCTATGAATGCTTCATGAATGCATTTTGAAGGCGCAGTTAATGGAAATTGTTACCCGCTATCCTGTTTTTCACAACATTTTATTTGTGTACTGTGCACTTTTAAAATCTGTATGCACTGCATATACTTTGCACCACGTGCTCTTCACCTCATCTGTTTTGCACTATATGTATGTTCAGCTGTGAATTATGTTATTGCTGCTGTATGCTCCAGAATTTCCCCCTGGGCTTAATAAAGTCAATCTTAATTTTAATCTTAATCTATCCATCTATCTATCTGCCCATTAATTCATCACTCCATCATCCGCCCTAGGCTGGTTGGCATGCTATCAATGTTAGCTATAGTATGTGGCTCATGCTAGTGATCACCGAGGCTGTCGCTTGGCAGTTTAGATCATATATAAGTGGTGTAGTATTTGACTGGAAGGGACAGACATTGCAAATTAACGGCAATTTTACAATTTTCTGCCTTCACCGTGCCCTCTGAAGGATAGCTCTTTTATCTCATGAAAACCACACAGTCAAAAAAAGCCAGGCTATTATTGACCTCTCTAATTCATTTTCTTTGTTCGTTCTGCTGACAGTCCACTTGTGTATCCAGTGTTCTCAGTCAGTGACGTTCCCTGGCTGAATCTTGTTTACTAAAATACTGCCTTAGCTAAACAATTTCCATTTTCTAAATCCTTATACCCTTCAGGAAAACCTCCCCTTGGTGGCAGGCTGCAGCAAATCTCCTGACCAAGTATTCCATTCCTTATTTGGCTTTGTTTTCAACCTGTAATTTGCAGATTTTTGTCGGGAAAAAACGGTCCATGCAGCATTTCCGAGACAATGGTAACGCCTGCCCCATCTGCAAATCACCAGTTTCTTTTTACAACCAGCAATTTCAAACCCAGAGTAGCCCTTTACGGAACTTTGTTTTCTGATAGCCATGACAGCCTTCTAGAATCCTTAGAAGCTTTGGAAGGTTCTCACAGTTTTTTTCACAGCGTCCCTGTCTGATTTCTGAGTTCCCTGTCACTTACTGTATGTCAGCCCCATTGTTCGAACAGGACCTGCCTTCTGCTCAGCACCAGAAGGCCCCGGAAGAGCGATCCACTGAGCTTTAATGGAACGTCAGTAAACACAAAAACTATGATTTGATAGCTCTCAGATTAACTCTGTGTAATATTATCTGTCTCCAAAGATAAACAGTGGCAGCATAAATAGTAATATGAAGTAATTTTCCATGCTGATATTTTAAGCGTTGTCATATTATGACGTTTCTCTCCAGAGGGCTTTGAAGCTCAGAAGGTCAGCCAATAATTTCAAGACAAATGTTTTGGTCTGTCACAGACATCCAGTTATCTTTCTTCCTCGTCATTGTTTTATTATTGTCAGTAAATTCTGTAACACTTTACTTAATGCAGTCATGTATAACACATTACAGATATCTTCATAATGCACAGCTATAACTCTTTATAAAAATGCATAACACATTTTAGCCACATTTATTATTATTATGAATGCTCTATGAAGCTCTCATCTATAATTCACTATAGATACCTTCATAATGCAGTAAAAATCATCCTTAATTCTTATACTAACCATTATATAGCATTATGCATCTATTATGCATTATAGACGAGAGCTTCATAAAGCATTCATAATGCATAATAAACATGGCTTTTTGTAAATAGTTATAACCGTGTTTATAATACTTTATGAATGCATTATAATGCATTATGAAGGTATCTGTAATGCATTATGATGACTGCTGTAAGTAAAGTGTTACTGTAAATTCCTGTGTGTGTGGGTTTCCTATGTATGCTCAGCGATCCTGCTATCGTCGAAAGACCAAGTGGCTGGCTCAGTTGGTGTCTCTAAATTGCCCACACTGTCGGACTGTGTGCCTTGCAGCGGACCGGTATCCAGTCCTGAGTATCCCCTGCGTCTTGCTTCCTGATTATGCTTTAGGCAACCTTGAACTTAATAGGTAGATATGGATGAATGGTTGGGATTTTATACAGAGTGGGGTTTTGTTTTCACAATGACAATAATTTCCATCACACTAACATATGTTTTCCTGGTCCGTCACTGAACATATGGGAATATGAACAAACGTAATAAAAGGATTAAGGGAAGCTCTTTCAGTGATACTGTGAACCTCAAGAGCTTTATTAGAAAGTGTTCTTGAAGGCATCCAAAATACTGTACAACATAATGTATAGTTGTCTGCAATGAGTTGAAGATAGAAGATATCAGAAGATATGAAGGCCACATTCCACAGAGATGCAGACTAGGAAATGACTCGAGAAGGTTGCCTATAAGTACTATAGAATGCTCTGCTTTAATTCATAATGAATGTACCACAAAGAACGTCTCCGGCAACCTTGAAATAACTTGTCACAGCTCAATAGAGAAGTTGGCCAGAGTTCTTTAATCAAGCGATGAAAATACCCTGTAGCGGCATTCTCAGACTACATGGGTAGAGCGGAACCTCTACCTGAGGCGTCAAATTCCATTAGTCTGGTCTGAAAGCTCAGAAGTTGCCGGTGGCTGCTTTTCTGGCACGCTGATCTTTCTTGCGACATGGATGACTGATCGTTTTTCAAAGAGAGGGCAAGGTACAAGCTCCGTAAACGTATGATTTTGTAAGGTTCCCAGTTTCGTTTTGTGTTTTCCTGCTCACCCTTCTCCTGCTAACCTGGCCGCTCTCATTTGCATTAGCAAGCCTCTGCTGTTTTATCTTACGGTCGCTGCCTGGTGATTCCTACTTGCTCAGAACATGGCCTCGAACAAAACGTGCCATCTGCCCACTGGTTCGTTTTTTTTTTTCCCCCTCACATTTTGGGACTTCTCTGGTGCCAGCACGGCTCATCTTAATCTTCAAGGGATGCTGGCAGTGTTTCCGTTGCCATTAACAGCAGAGGCAATATGCTAGCCACAACTCTGTCACTGGCACCTCTGTAGTGCAAACATCCAAATGTATTCACCAGGGGATCTGACAGTCATGCCTAGTCTCGCCGCTGCCGGAAATCAGACCTCACAGTGCACTAGTGCTACGAGGATCCCCTAAAACACTTGTTGTAATTTTACCAACTACCCTTAGACAACAGCTCTGAAAAGCAGGACGCATTGGTGAATGCCAAGTTAACAGTAATCCTCATCCTCTTGAATGAAGAGCTTGTTGAAAAGCAGAGGTAGTGGCTTATAGAAGGTAATTTGTGTGAGTGTACCAGTTAGGTACAGCATGAGTAATACTTACCATTAGTGTCAGATATCTGTTTTATTGCTAGCAGAGCAATGAATAGCTATTGTGAATATAATGGCTGGAGTAAATGACTTCAGTGTTTCCACTTCACGGCAGAATCGTCCTATTCCTTGATTTGCATTTTTCCTCCTCACTGATATTTTCGCCCAGCTGGTGTAACTGTCCATTTTTTTTGATACTCTGTACCTTTTAGGTCCTGTTTCATCAAATTTTATTGTTCTCACTTTTGTCTGAAGTTCTGTCCTTTCGTCCTAATGGATTAAAAAAAATGAACTATTTGCAGTCATACATTTAATTTATTTGACACACACTAAGGTGACATACAGCAGAGTCAGACAGTCCTTGGAGCAACTGGGCCTTGCTCGGGGGCCCAATGGTAAAATCACTCTGCTAACTTTGGGATTTGAACTAGGGACCTTCCTGTCACAGCCACATTACCACCCCATGGTGCTTTCATTGTCATAAAGCTAGTTATTATATATTTAGCCAAAGGAGATGGTTTTGCATGGTCCCATTTAGTCTATGACTGGGGCGCATCGTGTGACATAAGACTAATCCCGCAAGACCAGTCCTCAAACCCTCTTTCTATGAAGGTACCAAAATGCCGGTAAATGCTTTTGGCATTGATTGATCTTGTAGGCTGGGGGGCAGGGGATGGGCGAGACCAGGTGGGAAAGAATGTAAATGAAGGTGAGGGAGGTAGCACTAATGGAAGTTGCAAGTGCGGGAAGATGGACGTGTTACTGCAGCCAGCCATGGGGTCCTCGTGCTGGTTGGCCGGCCTCTAGCAAGCATGCTGGGAGGGTACGGGGCAGTTTGTGGCCCAGCGGGTTAGGGCACTGTGCCTGTCATCAGAAGGCCACAGGTTGTAGTCCCACACTCATCAGTGTGATTTCTTGTTGGGTCCTTGAGCAAGGCCCTTAACCCCGGTTGCAAAAGAGATTGCTTTCTCTCTCTTATTAATAAAATGTAACAGTCCATCCATCTTTCAACTTTGGTTGGGGCTGGTTGGGTTTTGTTGCTGGGGCACTAAAGCCCATTCCAGGTATCATAGGGCATGAGGCTGCTGTACATTTGGACAGGACATCAGTCCACCGCATTAAGAATAACAGCAGTGGCATGATGACCTCACACCTCCATGGCCGTGAGTTTTTGTTTATCAGTTTATTTATTTAGCAGATGACAAGTCAGAGAGCAGGGACAGACAATCCCTGCAACAATTGGAGGTTAAGGGCCTTGCTCAAGGGCCCAACTGTGAAATCACTCTGCTGACCCAGGGAATTGAACCAGCAACCTGCTGATAACCTTCGGAGCTACACTCTGCCCCCAGTATATGCATGATGTTCTCAGTATGTTCAAGTGGGTTTCCTCTCATAGTCCAAAGACATGTGGATTGGTGTCCACATTATGTTTTGTGTGTATATGTGTGCCCTGTAATGGACTGACATTGAGTGCCATACGTTTGCTGGAATCGGCTCTAGGCATCCCACAACTCTGCACTGGATATGCAGTTAGGGGATACGGATGGATAATAATCAGGCTCCATTTACTGTTATCGCCAAGCAGCAAGTCGAATGGTGTGTTAATGACGCAGATCAGAATGATGCTGATTTGAATTTTAGGCGCTTTAAGGTGTGGTACCCATGAGAATGATCTTCAGTCTGAGTTACTACAGTAAAATTTCCTCTCCTATAAATATTGAAAAACGATGTTTCCCCGGATTCATGTGTCTGTAAAGCCATAAAATAATAATATTTTATTTCTGGGCTGAGTAACTGCTGAATATAAATCCAGGTGGCTTTTTTGGAGATCACTACACTGTCGGAGTACCTTCGAGACCTGCCCATATCTACTCAGTCTAATCTCCATCTACCATTAAACAGCCCTGTTCTGCTGTTTCCTCTTATTTTATATGGTAGGTGTTTTAGGGTGCTATTTCATAGCACTCCGCACTAAAAGTCTGCAGTATACTGCTGTACATCAACATTCCTAATTGAAGGCTTGTTGATATACTACTGCACGTCAAAGTGTTTCTCAAAGAAGGTTTATTAGTATATTACTCAAAGTTAGAACACAATAATTATGCTGACAGTGAAAATGAGAAAAGGGGCTGCAAAGTTATTTGACTGTCCACCCGTGTGTGTAGCAGCTCTGTAAATGATGTTTTCAGAAAATCTGAGCATTGTCAAACTAAGATATTTAATGAGATTAAGAATCACAATTTCAGTCATAACTCAGTTTTGATTAAGTACATTATGCAGTTACAGTGTTTTGCCTTTGTACAGAATTACTGTACATGACAGCATTTGTGAATGAAAGTTTGTTGGTGTCCTACTGTACATCACAGAATTTCTGAATGAAAGTTTGTTGCTATATTACTACACATCATACGGTTTCTTTATTCTTTGTTTGCGTCCTGCTGCACATCACAGCTTTTTTGGGGAAGGCGTGTTAACATGCCACTTTACCCTTTACTCGTGTTTGGCGGTATAGATGCTTTTAATTCCGCCACTGTCGAGGGAACCTCTCTCTCTCTAAAAGGATCAGTAATGGAAGAAGCACTTCAGGCTTCACCTGGTACATAGAGGATGTATTTTTTCAAAGAAACTATTTTCCAGAGATGAGAAGACTGAGGTGGTGGGGGTGGTAGAGGGGGGCATATCAGGTGTATAAAAGAAAGTTCCCCTGTTGTCAAAGAAGTGATGCTGTTCTGAGTTACGGCAACATCGATATCAATAAAAACAGCCCGAAGTGATAATAAATATGATAGGAAAGGCCAAACATAAAACCCGACTCTAAAAGTTACGGTCAACAGAAACCGGGGGGTGATTAAAATCGCATAAAGTATTTATGAAAAAGTTCCAATTAAAGATGATGAAAACCTGACTTTAAGAAGGGGGCTTTCATCCTTTCGTGGCATTAACGGGCTTTCGATCCCGTTCGGCAACGAGTGGCGGCTGCGTTTGACCGCCGAAACCTAATGGCCACATTTGTCAATGTGACGTCTAATTGCGTTTCCGAGGAGCGGTTATCGCGTTATAATGCCGTTATCTGTTTTAACTGTCACTAATTGCCCGCCCCTCGTCCTGGATGCCAGCGTGCTCTTCTCCCCCGCCCCCCCAGTTTAGAAACGACATCATCGCGAGAAAGATGGATGGATCTCCGGAAAGCCTTCGGATCGCCGATGAAGATGTTTAATTAATGGAGTTCACGTGGTGCCATTGTGTGTCTGGGTGGCTTGAATATGATGCCCATGCCACCGGGTGCCAGGGAGTTCGTTTTTTGGCATAACGCCGCATCAATCACCGGGCGCGGTGCAGGCGGACTTGGGCGGGCCGGATCTCCTGCATCTCTCACTCCAACGGCCACCTCTGTTCAAGGGGCGTCCTCACCGGGACGGCCTCTCAGCCGCATGATATCTTGCCATCTGTGTACAAGGCTGAACTGGCCATCTGGCATACAGGACATTTTCCCGGAGGGCTGAAGGGGTTGCCGGCCGGCAAGATTTGCTTTGCTCGGAAAAATTCATGTATGTGTGCTGGGCCTCTATGGGCAGAGGTCCAGGGCCTATTTTTAATCCTGGGTCCACCCAGCCCTGTATCCAATGAACCTTCCCATTCTATTGGCATTCCTGTAGCCCCGGACCATCGTGATTGGCGGAGCAGACTGGCCTTCTGTCAGGTGACGTCCACACTCGTGGCCCGGTGACTCCGTGGTAGGCGCGGATGTCTGCCTGCCACAGATGCACAGAGGTGCCGCCTGTGGCAGTCAGCTCCCGGGACTCCGGTCTCCTGCCTAAGTGCCAAAGTGTGGGCGCTGGGTTTTACTGGTTTTGTTTCAGACAGCAGGGGGACACCCAGGTTTAACGCCTATTATACGATTGACTCTAGTCAAAAAGGTAAGCAGAGACACATGAGATAAGGCTGGAGAGGGAACTTCATTAAGATGGGGGGACAAACGTTTGGTTTTAGCTGGGGGGCACATGCATCTGAGAGAACTGGTGAATGAAGGGCCATTTGGTCCTGCCTTGAGATGTCCATGATGCCCCTGTCCATTTTACACCCCCGATCACCCAGTGGTACCTTCCAGAAGGGTTAATATAACCAGGTCTCTGACATCTGAAAATTACATCAGGATGTAACATTATATATGTTTTATTCTCACCAATCAATATTATTTTTTCATTTATTATTATTACATTCTGGGTTATATTTAAAAAATAAGCTGTGGAAAGGTATAGCTGGCAAATTGAAATCCTGAAATGTGATTTTTTTTATATAGGAAAACAAAGATTAGTATGGGCATATATGTTATTGTTAGATTCTGTACTGTAGTCCTTGAATATTACATTCATGTTTTATTTTGTAACACGGTGGGGTTGATAAATGCATGGATTTGATGGTGTTATTGTTTTATTACATACCCTGTCCCCATTGCAAGCCTCTGAATCAGTGAATTGTTTATTGCTAACAGGTGCTGGTAATTAGCTAATTGGCTGTTTGCTGGAATTGCTCCTGAAATGAATGAATTAGTGCCGAAAAGTGTTCATATTCTCCTTCTTTCTCTGGAGGGAAAAAAAGATTATGACTGTATATTGAAATTCCTGGTGGTGACTAGGCTGGAACGGATTCGCTATCCCGCTGAGAGGCTTCCCGATTTGGCCACTTGGCGTAAGGGAGATTGTGACCTGTACCTCTGCTGTGCCATGTGCTCCTCAGCCGCCATCTTGGACGATCCCATGGAGTGCAGCCGGGGGGAGCGGCTGGCCATCACGTTGGCCAAAGAGGGAATCAACCGAGCCAGCAACCGCTCCACCACAGGCAAGCTGGAAGTCGACATCTTCGAGCTTCTAAGGGACAGCGAGTACGAGACCGGGGAGACCAGTAAGTTCCGGGCCATTCAGCTGGGGTGAGGAGCAGAAAATGAAGTGATCCTTTATTTGCCATTTGCAGGAATCCAGGTACATTGAAATGCTTCTTTTCACATATCCCATAATGCTCCCTGTTGACACACACACATATATATACAGGTGATTATCCAGTGCTTGCGGAACATTTTGGGGTGGGGCGGGGGGGCTAAGGGCCTCACCAAAGGGCCCAATGGGCATATGACTACTCTGCCAAGGATGGGATTCAAACCAGGCACTTCCCTATCACGGACGCACAAGGTCTCTTACTATCAGGGACAGGATATGGGCTTAAGGAGATACTAGAGAAATTCTATTGGTCCAGCCTCTATTCTACTAGTCAGCACTCTGGTGCTGAACAGCCTCTATTCTAGCGATCAGCACTCCAGCACTGAAAAACCTCTATTGTATCGATCAGCACTGAACAGCCCCTATTCTATCGTTCAGCACTCCGGCGCTGAACAGCCTCTATTCTATCGGTCCGCGCTCCAGCACTGAAAAGCCTCTATTCTATCAATCAGCGCTGAACAGCCTCTATTCTATCGGTCAGTGCTTCGGTGCTGAACAGCCTCAGTTCTATCGGTCAGCACTCCAGGGCTGAACAGCCAGCCTCTATTCTATCGGTCAGCGCTCCGGCGCTGAACAGCCTCT
>JAODLD010000044.1:18570091-18582782 GCA_026781065.1 Mormyrops boulengeri | reverse complement strand
CCCCCCCCCCCCCCCCCCCCCCCCCCCCCCCCCCCCCCCCCCCCCCCCCCCCCCCCCCCCCCCCCCCCCCCACAGGCACAGCGTTATGGCTGTGTAGAGTGCTGAATATGTGTTCGTTTTAGTATCACTCCCCATCTGTCAGGGTGGGAGTGAAATACAACGATTTGCACCTGGTGGGGGGAGCGGCTGTAACACTCACACCATTTTGTACCTTTAGCGATGTTTATGACCGACCTGCAGGGGGAGCTATAACCAACGCCCATTAACAACACACAAAAAAACCAATGTGCCTCAGCAGACAGGTGGCGTTCCTTTCAGCTCCTGCTTCTGTCGCTCTCGAAACCTTATGAGGAGAGTAATCATCAGGCCCGTGATGACTGGTGTCAGCTCCCTGGGGGCTCCAGACTGAAGACATGAAATCAAAAAAAAGAAATTATTCTTTATTTGCCATTTGCACAAGTACAGGTCCATCAGAATGCTTCGTTTCACATATCCCATCTTGAGAACAAAGCTTGGGGTTCGAGCTCAAGGTCAGGCTATTAATTTGGGGCCCCTGGAGTATTTCTGGGAGTAAGAGCCTTGCTGAAAGCCCCAATGGACACGAGACTATTCTGCCAAGAATGGGATTCAACCCAGCAACCTTCCAGACACAGGCAAGGAGGAGTGCCCCCCCACATCACTTCCATGTGTAAATGCATACTATTGAACTGTGACTTATCATATATCCTCTCTGTACAGCACACATATCCATTGACTTACATCCTATCGAGTAATGCTCGAACTCATTTACGTCTGAGGTCCATAGTAAATAATAAAACTCTGATCGGAAGGTTCTTGAAAGTGGACGTAGTAAGACGTTAGCAGGTGTATCTATCGCTTAGTGTAACAGGTGCAGTTGAATGGCCAGCGCTGCGGCCATATAATGACCCACTGTCATATCTAACTTGTATGTATACAGTAATGTGTATGTGATGGACAGCTACAATAAACAGATAGATACAGCACCTGTACTGTGTTATTTCGTTACATACAAAGTAACGTACTGTACTGTACAATTAAATATTTTGCCACAGCTTCAGGCTCCGTTGTTGTCATTCTCAGCGCCTGTTGTTCGCTACCGTATGCATCTTTTGATTTCACAGTGCAATTTAAATGCGATCTCTTTTCATTATAAAGTATTGTGATATTATATTTACATTATTATGTGTTATAGAATACTGTGTCTACGTTAGAGAACTTTAATACCTTTCCTGTCCCCTATAACTATCGAGATACGCCCATATTGACCATATTGACTTGGTCCCGGTCCCAAATGCGGACGCAAGTCAAGGGATACCCGTATATGTGGTGATATGCAGGCTTGCCCTGGTTGCCATGGTGATGGAGCAGATGATGCGTTCTGTTCACCATTTTCGGTCATAATTGAAAGGTCGGTGCACGTCTCACCAAAGGTGCCTCGATGCAGCTGCCGATTCGATCACTCACGTCAGCACGGACTCGAACACGCTAAGAAAAAATAAGTCTATACTTAAGCCATCCATCCTGGAGACGTTTATGATGCTATCAGTCATTCACGAGCCATAATCAGAAGCCCTAAAGCAGGAAATAGCGCCTTTCATGGCTTTTTAAATGTGCATTATGTTTTTAGAAGAATGCTGGTTCATTACGAGTTATGAAAAGCCCTTATTATGAATGCAACATATTCGCCTGTCTGTGGCTGTATTTATGTGAAGATATATATAAAAAAACATCCTTCCAAAGACTTGTAATGCTTTTCTAATTTGTTTATATATTTTGACATTTCATGGTCTTTTGACTCCATCGCTTATTTGTGCTGCTATTTGGGGTGTAAAATGCGTGTAAATGTGGCATCAGATAGAAGGTCATGGTCTTGTAATCCACCCTATAGGGCTCCGCCGTGTGATTGGTGGAAACTGAAGACAAACTGGCCAATAATCTCACAGCCAACCCTTCCCCTCTGTCTTCCCTCTCAGGCCTCGGACTTGGGGATGCTCACCATCTACCACACTTACATCTTCACCTCACTGGTAAGGCCTGCGCTGAACGAACAGGGGGGGACTTGTTATGTTAAGTATAAACAGGTCTTTGGATTACTGAGGGGGGTGGATATTCTATCGTTTTGTTAAAAAGAACTGTTTTATTTCAGTATTGGGGGTATCGACGTGCTCTGAGCTCCTATCAGAGTGATGAGTTTATGTGCCGATTTCCCACTGGCTGTTCATCGGTGTGGCTTTGCACTTGGATAATCGAGCCAGTTCCTTCTCCTTCCTGTGCCATGTGTTCTGTACCAACTGGGGCGTAGCGAGAAAGAGGGCAGGTAGGGGGAGGCACCATCCAGCAGCCTTGGTACCGATGCTATACCACAGTGGAAAATGCAGGCCCTGGTCCAACGTGGACCAGCGCAATTCCTAACCCTGTTTATCCAAGCAGGAGTCTTCCATCCACAGGAGTTGGAATAGAATCTTTCCATAAGCTGTTTTTGGCCTATTTGACTCATACTGCCTTATTTCCAACAAGTTCTGGAAGCAGTACCACTTGAAGTCCATCTTGTACGTTGCTTTGCGGATGATTGATTAATTAATCAGCTGACTGGCTGTCATTGTGTGGCATGATGGGTTTTTCACACTCCTGGCTGACGCCTGGCTCAGGGAGGGAGAGCTTCTCCTTTTCTCGCAAACACCAACGACCACATTCTCGTACCTCTCCCTGTACCGCTGACTGGTTTACAGTTATATACACGACCTGTGACCATTCATTCTTAATCATCATTAAACTGACTTGCCCTTTGCAGACTTGCATTCCGAGGTCCATAGTAAATAAAATACACTGATCGAGAGATACCTGAACGTGGACGTAGTATGCAGTTAGCGGGTGTATCGCTTAGTGTAACCGCCGCAGAAGAATGGGCAGTGCTGCGAGCTGTATAATGACCCACTGTCATATCTAACGAGTAAACGTGTTTAATTGCCATGTTCGTACAAACCAATTGTGACAAAAGTAGGAGCCGTCCGGGATAGGTACCCCGGTCCAGGGTGCCAATCGGAGCCCTTCAAGTGTCTTGGAGTACGAGTCCAAACTCACCGCATTTCCCTTCCTACTTAGGCCCCTCCCCTTCCTCTTCTTGGCAGAAGGGGACCGCCCCTTTGACCAGTGGCCTCTTGCTGAGATCGCTGCAAGGTCATCCAGTGTCCCATCTGCCTCCTCCTGTCTGCTTTGTGTTTCCTGAGGTCGCTCCGTGCGATGAAAGCTTCCAACTGAAACGATCCATATTCCCGTCCAGATCATACACGTTAGGGTGATGGTGTTCTGGCTGTTCCCTGTAGCGGGGGGAGCTTTGCCTCATTAAAAGCTGTATGAAAAGGGAAAGGTGCCATTTTATTTTTTGCCCCTGTAATTATTTCATGGTGTTATTACCTCTAAAATGATGCATGGCTAGCAGCAGCTTGTTAAAACTCTACACTGTGACAAAAAGATCCAATGGAACAAAGGCCGACTCCTGGATCTATGCAGGTTCCCCCACCCAAGTGTGAGCAAAGCTTTAAATCCACCCTCCCATGCATATTTTTCATCTGTAAATCAATAATTGTAGATCAGGTTTGATGTAATGCGATGCCGCTTATTCATTGGATTCTGTACTTGTGCGCATCGGAACGCTTTTATAGTGACGGTAACTACAGCTGTCTGCTCTGGACTTTTTAATCAGTTTTATTCCACTTGATTTGATTTTATTCAACCTGTTTTTTTTTTTAATAAAACAGAAATAAGTGAATAATTCTACAGACGGAGGAATGAAATTTTGCCACAGTCCCATAAATCCGCAGGCAGGTGGAATTTCACCCAGCTGTAGGTGTGTATAAGCATTGGCCTCAGTTCAGACTGGGGACTTCCGAAACGGGAGGGCGGAGGGCACGTAAAAGTCCCGAAAATAGCCCCCCTCTATCACATCTTGTCTAAAGAGGGAGGGGTAGGGGCTTTCGATTGGAACCTGGGGCTCTTCTTGTAAGGATAATGAACATGGCAGTGATCAATGACTGCCCCATTAACTCAGTGGGTTTCAGTCACAAATTGGAAATCTGGTGGACATGGTGTCATTTGCCACTCCCCACCCCCCCTACCCCCCTTTGGCCCTCCTCCCACAGTGAATCGTTTGCTGCTCGTTTCAGGCTCCCCTTGAAAGTAAGTGGCTTCTTGTCACTCTCCGGAATAACTGCACCCCCACAAATTAAATTTACACTTCCAAAGCGACGTAAATGTCTGGCAAACGACGCATCACAAACATGCATGCTGTCAAGGAGTCAACTAAGCATGAGTATGGCAAGGTTGAGCTTCCGGTGAATGTCCAGTTACAAGTGTAGCCAGTATTGTAACTTGAGCCACAAAACAACGTCCAACAAAGTAAGAACCTGATAAGTGCAGATAGTGCCACATTTAGAACATTCTGGGAGCATGGAGTGGTATTAGGCTAGTAGAGATGCAATTGGGTCCTGTGGCATTTCTTGAAGGCGGAGAAGGTTGGTTTGGCAACTCATTCCACCATCGAGGAACCACACGTAAGAAATGTTTGCTGCCAGACCTCTGGGATAGACCAGCCATCAGCCTCTTCTGGAGTGGCAACCTTACAAACAACCCTGATTGTGGATTCGGGCTGGATGCACATTTCCTGTTTTCAGTCTGCACGTCATCCTTCATCCAGTTGACTGGTTTTCCGGATCTGGGCTCCCCGTCTGGCGCCGCCAGCGCTCAGCATCGCTCCACTTTGCGCCGTCACAACGGATCCGTCACAGATGGACAGCCCGAGTTGTCTACCAGAATCCCGGATATCTTTCTTCCAGAACCCCTGTCAACGTGCCGAGGATTCACCGGCCTCCTCAGATGTCGGCACGTATGTTCTTGCCGACATTGTCCGAGACGGTTAGCGCGCTAGTTCACGGGGGCAGGGAAGTGTCTGTCAAACGGTTCTCGTCGCGCCCGCACCTGCCTTTTCCTCAGCCCCGTTTCCTCTGGCTGAGTCGCACCTTAAATGCTGATTTAGATTTTGGTCTCAGCTGCAGATGAGTTGACAGGTAACGGCACAGAGAGAGAAGCTCGAACCAGACCCTTCTTAACCCCCTTCCCCCCAGGTGGGTGGGCATCGCAGTCGAGCATCTGAGTCCAGTTGATCTGTGGATGGGCAGAGGAGAGAAGGGCATGCTCCCCCGCTCATCACCTGTGCCGACGTTGTGGTGTGTTCGGCACCTTGACCTTTCTCTCTTTCTCTTTTTCGGCACCATGCTTTCTCTCGCTCTCTCTCTCTCTTTCTCTCTCACTCACAGCCTTGCCAAATCCCGGTTAAGAGAGCCACAGGAGAACTGACTCCTTACGTGGGCTGAGCTTCTGCTGAGGCGGCTTCTGAGCTGAAGGGCCTCCCCTTGACACGGGCTGTGCCTGTCGATGGTGGCGGGACTCGATAGGAGGATTTGGCTGGAGGTCACCTGACCACACGCCTCAGCTAATTAGATTTTCAGTGGGATGATGACCCCTGTTTTTGCAATCTGGGTGATGGGGAGCAAAGTTGGCACCGTGAGGGGGTCATTCCCACGAGTGAGTCCCTTCAAACAAATGCCACCCCCCCTCCTGATCGACAAGTACCCACCATGGGACCCTCCTAGACCTCTGACACAATTTGAACCCTGATGCCCACCCAACATACCCAAATGCCCACTTCAGGCTGGTGGCCTATTAACTCCACTGGCAGGGGCTCCATGGGGGGGGAGGGGGGGTAGCATCAGGACAATTCCAAGGGCCCCTAACAAGTTTAGAACATAATTGGATTGTTCAGAGTTGGGGGCCCAATATGACGTGTTTTTATGGGACCCAAAATCTCTGGCAGCACCCCTGGCCACTAACCCCCTCAGCCCCACCCCCCGTGAAAATTTTGGACCTGGCCTGATCCTCACTTACTTGCCATACACCACAGAGAGAGACAGAGCCAGCATCCACTTAAACCTTGCAGAAAGACATTAAGTTTTTATTTGAAAATCCTGTCATGGATGAATCTGTCACACGCTGAGGCACAGTGGCAGTGAAATTGTACCTTGTGTTTCTCTCGCACGAAGTCCTTCTTGCCGCATCAAGCGAGTCAGGTAACGCATTGCCGCAAAGTGATTCCATTGTTTTAATTCCTCTTTTCTAATTAGGTCTGCTGTCAGGACAAGCTGAATGCATCGTTGACTGATACACAAAGAATGCGACACTTGTTTATCTGTTACACGGCTCTCCGTGGCTCCTACATCTGCTCGGCTGATTCTCGTGGCGTTTTTAACGGTTCTAATTCTTCATGCAAAGAAGTGTCTCACTGGTGCCGGCCGTGCATACGAGATCCACTCCCTCCCTCGCTTCCAGAGAGCCGTCAAACTGAGATGTGATCCCCAGTTGCCAGGTGGGGTTGGGCATCTCACTCCCCCCTCCCCGGCCAAACTTGCTTGGAAGGTCATTTGAAGGTCAGGCAAGCGATTGGCCACATGTGGGCACCGCTCCTGATGGACGCTCGGTGCGATCTTCAAAAAACGAGAGACTTATGACTGGCAGGATGAAAGTAGCAGGCGTGCAGAGAGGCGCGTGACGGCCTTATCATTAAACCTGACAAGTTCCACAGACTCGGCATCGCAGGCGCCTTTTACTGCCTGCCTTCACTGACTGGGCTTTTAAATGACCCTCCAACATAAAAGGTCCATCGCAACCCCAGCGCTTACCTCTCCCTGTGTGTTCACCCGCTGCTCCTTCAGAAACAAGCTGCCTTTGAGTACAGCCGCAGGTCTGTCTGTTCGCAGGTTATACCTTATCCCTGCTTTTCAGCCTGTAGTCTGGTTTTCTACATCAGTCGGCCGGATGATGACAGGATAGAACAAGTAGCACTAAATCACCCTTATTTAGACTCTTTAAGCAGTTGCTGGAAGCGGTTGGGGGGGGCGAAACTGGCAGAGTGCCCCGCCCTGAACCTGCATATCCACTTTTAGATCCGCCGGGCTGACAGGTAAGATATTACACACATTTAGCACATTTTTCCAGTGTGGGGCCAGGATGAGCATAGCACCTACCTCAGGGCAGGCAGTAGAAGCACTCCCTGGCCAGGCTGCTATTCTATTGCAGGACACACACACAGAGTATCACAAACTATGTGATTTAGAGACACCAGCTAAACTAATGCATGTTTTTTGACTGCAGGCAAAAAGATTTTTTTTTTTGGTAAAGTGATAAATAATTTTGAATATGCCAAACTGCAGTGTCGGCTAAAACCCAGCTTGTTTACCCTGTACGATCTTACATGGGCAGTGTTTGTGATGGACAGTGTGGCACAGGCTATCCCAGGACTCATGGTTTCACTGCCCTCCCTCGCCTTGGCCTCAGGTCCTAAGGTTAATTCCTTTTGTTCGTTGCTGACCCCGTTTGTTCACACGGCTTGGTAAGGAGCAGACTTCCGCCTCCTCTCTTTCGGAATCTGCAATCATATTTGCGCCTTCACATCCCTTTTTATTGTGTTTCGATTCGAAAAGACCCATTTATTAGCGGTTCACGGAAGGTGCCGGAACCATGGCTGTATTTCCAATATATTTTTCCCACCTTAGGCTTTATTTGTTTGTTTGGTATGTTTTCTGTCAGCTGTACGCTGCGGGGATTTCGGCGCGAGGAATGAAAACAGCAGGCTGAGATCCGGGGTGTTTTCTGGTTAGGAAATAAGACCCTTTTATGTTCATATTTAACAATTATTCTTGAGTCTGACACAACGCTAAGATGCGCATCGACATCGTCGTGAGTTTGGAGCGTCTAGCTTTGAGCGAGGCATCCAATTCAGGAAAGCATTTTAGTAGCAAATGCAGAAAGATGTCTGAAACCATGAGAGGCAACTGGAGACATTCAAAACAACATTTTAGACTGAGCGTGAGGGGTGATCCAGCTAGCTCACCTGCCACTGACTTGTTTTTGTGTTTTGGGTCCGCTAAGGACACCCTGACTTTTGAGATTATGTAAGAGGGCTTCTGGAAAGAGGTTAATGTTTTAAAAGTCATCCAGGCTGTTTTTGGACAAATGGTCCTCTGGTATAATCACATTCTCAGCCTCTTACAGGATATAATTTTATAATGCAGATTCTTCATATTTTTTTCCTGGAAAATGGCACAAACAAAACAAAACAAACAGCTTTGGTAAAACCATATTACAGTAATTAGCAGACCCCCGAAGCCCCCGTGGATAGAGTGGGGCTGGGAGATTGTGTGCACGGAGCAACTGGTATCAGCATGGGATGATTGTTACCCCCCCAGCATGGTGGGAGCACGTTGGCAAGGAAGTGGCCTTGGTTTCACAGCCTTAGGCCTGCAACTGTGCTCTGATGTAGCTGTGCTAGCACAGGGCAAGCAGGGTCAACGGCACAGCCCTTGGATTAGGGAGGGAGACCATGCACAGTTCTCCTTACTGCAATCATTCAGTGATCCAGGTAGAATGGATTAACGAACGGACGGACGGACGGACGGATGGAGGACAAACAAATGAACAAAAATCAATGTTGGGTTTGTGTCCCAGCATTAGACCATTCTTTGATAATGGGTGGATGGATGGATGGATGGATGGATGGATGGAAGGATGGAAGGATGTCTGCTTTAACCCTGTGACCTTACACTTAGACTTGTAGTTCTGGGAGGAAGAATGAATGTCCACTTCAGAGATTGGCAGTATTTTTAAATATACCCAATGTGACTCAATGTCTGCATAGAAGGTGAAGAGTGCGTTCTTTCTGCGTCCGGACATGTCCCGTTTTCTCAGATCTGCATTTGATTCCCAGGCAGGTATTGCCTTAATCCACAGGATGAGGAACACCTGCGCTCTCGCGGTATGGGTCTGGGTTATGGGTATGGGGGGGGTATGGGGGGGGCAGCTTGAGCCACATGGTCCACAAGGCAAACTAGAAAAGACCATAATCCCCTGCAGCGGGAAGAGGACATGCATAAAGGTAGCGTGAAAGATTGTGAGCGCGTCCTCAGTCACGGTGGAGGACCTGCTGGCTCTGAGGAGGTGAGTCGGGCACCTTCTTGGGTGCCTGGAAACCATCCTCTGATGAGCCAAGACCTCCTCCGGCAAAGCACTTCACCTGCCCACGCCCCCACCCTCAACTTCTCACACCTATGCCAAAAAAGACTTCTGCATTTGTTCCAGGACATTTCTGTAAGACTGAAATGTCCACAGGGATGAAGGTCGTCCCTACACCAGTCTATCAGCGTCTATAAAAACGGAGGTTCCCGCTAGGGCTTTGGGCCCTTTCACTGCACAGATTCTTATCCATAAAATGCTATTTCGAAAAGCGAGGCACTGTTTCCCAGCATGCCCTGTGCACACGGAGGGTTAGGGCAGGATTCTGATTGTTAACTAGGGGCCTCCTCTCCTTCTTCCCGCGAAACTCAGGCTGCAGAGGGCCCTACCTGTGGGGCCCAAGTCAGAGGACATAAAAGACGGAGGGGGGGCGGGGGGCTTATCTTGGAGACTGCACGCTCTCTAGAGGCTGTGAGGTGGTCTGCCTCTGTGGATCTGCAACTCATGCAAACACCCTGCCCCCCCTCCCCCACAGACTGTTTACATTAACGGTTCCTAAAGTCGTCCCCTGGGCCCTCAGTCATTAAGGCAGCAATACACCTGACTCAGGTAATTAACTCCTCATTAAGCCGTTTATTAGTTGAATCATTTAAGCTGCCAGCGGATCATACATAGAGCTTCACGCCTCAGGAGAGATCTGAGAGTGTTAAGTGCTCGACACAGTCTCCCCAGCCCCCACCACTGGGTCCGTTGGGGGACACATTTGCCAGCTCCGAACACACCTGTGTGCTGCACCCAACAAGCCGTGTTTAATGGCTACCGCTGCTGCTCGTCGGCCTTCCTAGTAGCCTATTAAACACCGGGAGGCATGAGTGCGATCATATGACTGGTGATTACTGCCAAAGTGCCCACCAGAAGGGGAAAAATGAGATGCAAATGTGGCTCAATTATTTACCTTATAGTTACAATGTATCCTTTTAATAGACATGCCTTTCACCAATGATTCTTTTCTAATACTAAAACACAAGATGTTTTAAATAATGTGTCACCAAGAAGGGTTTTAGAATTTTTATCACAAATATTTTTGATGCACTCCTTGTAGTACAGTATTAAGCTTGATGTTAAGCTTGATTTTATTTTTAAGCATTTTTATTTTAATTTCTTTTACACAATTTAACTAGACATCTTGATATTTATTTATGCATTATATATATACATTCACATATTTAAATATAGGGTTGCCAACTTTGGTCAGCTGGCTGGCTTGAGATTTTCAATTTGAGACTAGTCTGCAGACGCATTTACATGCATGTAACAGTTTCATTACCTTGTAAATAGTGTGTAGGGTTTGGAAACTACCCCAGCTCTTTTGATGTAGCTAACTTTAGGTTTATAATGGAATAATTTAGATTTGCCTTAAGATGTCTTGCATGAGCGCGAGTCAGAAAGTGTGTCACGCACGCCAGACTTGTGAGAGTTGGACATCCTGTATATATACGTGTGTGTGTGTCGGTGTCCGTGTGTGTGTTTTATTTGGTTCCTATCTCTATAGGAATAGTTATTGACTGAACCTGAGTCTTGCCACGAAAGAGCCGTAAGGTACTTTCTCACCAGAGGAACTTTTTTCTTCAGCCAAGGACTTTTTTCCGGAAGCAGGGACTTTTGTCTTGTTCACACTACAAGAACTCGGCCTGACTGTAGTTCCTCTGAGACGGCTCCCTTTTTTAGTACCTACTCCAGACTAGGTACTTTTCGCTCGAACACGAACTACTGGAGGGGCGCTTACAGCAATAAACTTGATGACTGGTTTACCACAAGCATCATTTTAACATGGAAATTACATGGATGTGCAGGAAAAGGGATGAAGCAGAGAAAAAATTGAGCAGATGGAATTATTTTTGGACCCCAATTACATTTAATGTATGAATAAAATTTTTTTTTGCTTGTGTCTCAGGGGCGGCATGGCGGTGCAGTGGTTAGCACTGTTGCCTCAAACCTCTGGGACCAAGATTCTCCGCCTGGGTTCCGTGTGTGTGGAGTTTGCATGTTCTCCCCATGTCGTCGTGGGGTTTTCTCCGGTTTCCCCCCACAGTCCAAAGACATGCTGAGGCTAATTGGAGTTGCTTAATTGCCCATAGGTGTGAATGGTGTGTGAGTCTGCCCTGCGATGGGCTGGCCCCCCATCCTGGGTTGTTCCCCACCTTGTGCCCATAGCTTCCGGGATAGGCTCCGGACCCCCCGTGACCCAGAAGGATAAGCGGTTCGGAATACGGATGGCTTGTGTCTCCTATATTTCTGCATCAGAAAATTCAATCCTAACCAATATACTTTTGTCTAATATTGCCAGTGCCTGCAGTGAAACTTGCCAGCGCTTATTAGCAGGATAACATTGCATCGTCTTTTATTCTTTGGAAAGCAAGTTCGATCTGCTGGCCAGATTTAATAAGAATCATAAACTTGTTGCGGGTCATATAAGTCAAATATAAATAAAAAGCTGTGTCCCGTTGTGATCGCAATCGATTCCCCAATAACTAACACAACGGCTTATTTACCCTCCATTGTTCTGGCATGGCGGTGTAGGTTTCTATGAAATTATGTGTGAAGTTTTACCTATGCACTTTTTGCATCTCCCATGCTTAGTTAGCATAGAGGTCCCGGTTCCTGTTGTGTGATGTGAAAGCGACACACAAAAGTGGCCAGGAGCTACAAATATTGCAGGCAGAGACAGCCAAGGGGCGTGTAAACCAGGACCAGGTTCCGGAACTGTAGACATTGACATGGCATTAAGCTTTCAAATACCTACCTGCCTTCTTGCCATATCGTGACGATTTTGCCCATTTACACTGTTATTTTGTGCTGTATCCAGTCAGTTTGCCCTCCCAGGACTTGAACTTGGAATCCTCCAGATTACAGTTCTTGCCAGTAGTGCTCGGTCTGCCCCGTCGCTTTGTGCACCACACGGCATTTCCGGGTGTTTGTTTAAAGCACCCCAAGCTCGGTGCGTCCACGCTTCCACGGACATTATCTCCACTAAGCAGCGGCTGAGGAGGGCACGTCCGTCATCTGGAGCCAAAGGCAGCCCGCGCTGTAAATTTTGTCGTCTGCTGCCTGCACCTGTCCATCTCCCTGGCATGGGATGTACCGCGTTGGGTTCTGGCGGGCCGCTACATGCTGGAGAGAGCACCAAGGAGCTTAACGGTGGAACAAACGGGTTATCGCTCTCTCCTGGCTTGTTTTGATCGCATTCCCTCTTTCTTCTTGCTAGGAGGTTTGGCCTCCAGCAGCACCGACCGCATTGAGTCTCCCTGCTGAGTTCTCTACCCTCAGTGAGATAAACCACTTTCTTGTTAATTACAGAAGAAATCTGCAAAAAAATGATAAAAAGGTGTGAAGTAATGAAATGATACCGCATGTGTAATATAAGATGGTATGAACATGAGAGTATCACGGAAAAAAAGATTCTCTTCCTTCTTTGTTAATCTCAATATTTTTTTGAAGTAGTTCTTGGTGGAAGATCTATGGCCCCTTGATGTGCCCCGTGGGGGGGGGCGGCTGCCGTCTTCAGAGCCACTCTGTTGTTCCCTGGCTCTTACACCCTCGAGGGGGATTT
>JAODLD010000044.1:18554688-18569991 GCA_026781065.1 Mormyrops boulengeri | reverse complement strand
CCCCCCCCCCCCCCCCCCCCCCCCCCCCCCCCCCCCCCCCCCCCCCCCCCCCGCCCGCCCCCCCCCCCCCCCCCCCGGGCACATTCGCGGGTGACCTGTAGTCCTTGGTGTCTAAACTGATGCAACATAGAGATTTACCTCTCAGCTGTGTCAGTGGCTGGGGGGGGGGTTGTGTCACTGTCCCTAAAGGCCCGATTGTTTTGGAGGATTACTCAGCCTCGTGCTGGGACTACATTGTGGGCTCTGCTTTGCTTTGATTCACATATTCCAGCCACTGACTGAAAATTCAACGAACCCGGACGAGTCTTTGATCACCAATTTTTTTTTAATGACCTTGTAAATCGGTTAAATTCATATAAATAAATTCAACTCAGGTCTCATCGAGAGACATAAGTACCTTGGAATTCATTTTGTTGAATATATATATGTACGGTGTTTTGCATAATGTTGATATCATGTAACTAGTTCCTGTGGATCGTGAGGTGGATGTGACCAAGGAGATGAAGTAGCAGGCAGTACCGTGGAGTTCACTGGCTTCTCCCGCCCACAGGAATTCTCTCTACTGCAGCTAGACGACGTGGTGGACCAGCGGGTCAACATCGTGGGCTTCTCTGTCTTCAATCACAGCCACCCCTTCTTCCAAGACTTCCTCCTCAGCCTTAATCGCTCCTGGCAGGAGAACTGTGACCATGCCCCCTTTGCCGGGGCTCCGGTGAGCTAGGGTCTGGGGGTGTGGGGGTGGGAGGGAAGTATTTGAATTGGGGGGGCCCATAAGAGAGAGAATGTGTCCATCTCACAAGAATTAGTGCCACCCGCCTCCAGTTGACGGCAACCCTCACCAGGAACCCCCCCCCCCAAAATCTGTTTGAACCCTCCCAAACCATCTCAGGGCATACTCAAACCCGGGTCGCAGAGGTATGAGATAACAGTACTAACCGCCACACCACTATGCCACCCACAAATCTTCTCTCTGCTCATTATTCAATTTTAATTTTGCTAAATTGACATCATGTTTTTCAAGTTCGTGAAAATTTAACCTATTTTTGTCAAGAATTTTTTTTTTTTTGTTATACAGAAGCATGGTCCGTTATATTTGAACCGTGGGTGATTTTTGAAAAACTCTAATTGCTGGTAGCAGGTTTAGAACAGTGTTTGGAATGAGGGATCTACGAAATATAGGATGACATACCTGAACCATCCTGGAAGGTCATGTGACACATCCTGGGGCTATCACATGACCCATCCTGGAAGGTCATGTGACACATCCTGGGGCTATCACATGACCCATCCTGGAAGGTCACTTGACTTACATTTTGACAAGCTTAAGGTGTATTGGTTGCTGCGCATAGAAAGATGAGGTATTGGGGGGAGCGTGTGAGATGCCACGGGGGCCTGCCAGAAGAGATTCAGAGCCACGGATCTAAACCATCCGGCGGCTGTGCGTTACCCCCGGGGGCCCGCAAATACAGGCTGTCGGAGGAAAAGGAGACATGACGGTGTTTCTCAGATGGGCGCCACCAGCTGGGCTGTCTGGCAAGCCTGATGAAGTGGCGGGGGGGGGGGGGTACGATGAGTCTGAAACACCACACAGTCCGTCAGCCAACTCACTCTGCTCCCCCCTGTCTGTACACACGCACGCGCACACACACACACACACACACACACACGCACACACACCGCTCCTGTGAAGACACTTCATAGTGCACTGCTGGTCCTAAATAGAACACAACACACACAGGATGTGGACTGGCATTTTTGGACTTTGGTGTTCTCCATGACCAGTTTTGCTGACCTGGGGGTCATGATAACTTGAGTACTTTAGCCCACAGATCGATTTTGCTGACCGGGTGGGGTGGGTCTCCCAAGATAAATTGTGCAGGCCTATGGTTTAGCAGATGGCCAGTCCAGCCCTGCACACGCCCATATACTTTTAACCATGCAAGCACACATACACACACACACACACACACACACACACACACACACAAAAGCGCTACTTTACCCATATCTGGGCTGTAATACTAATCCTATATCTTACTTACTGCCCTACCCCTCCCCAAGAGACCCCGCCCCTTGGCCTGAAAATCCCACTAACATTGACATGCTGACATTTTGGAAACAATGATTCTGTGCTGCGTCCCCACCTGAATTTTTGCCAGGGCAGGTCTGTCGAGGACGCAGAGCAGGGCCCCCCGTGAGTGAGCATTGTGTTCCTGTTTTATGTTTGGCACAAACCGCGCTGCACCTCCCCAGCTTTGGCAGAGATGAGGCGGCCGGGCGAGCAAATGGAGTAGCAGCAGTCCCAGGACCCCTTTCATCTGAATTTTGGCAGGGACACGCTTCCACACCATCCCACACAATGTTTGCACACACGGGTGCCTTTGTGCGCAAACATGCACGGACGCAGACGTGCAAACAGAGGCCTCTGCTTAACTCCTCCTGTCCCACCTTGTGCTCCGCTTTCTAATAGCGAATGCACTGGGAGCCGTCCAAATTCTAGACGGTCATGTGACCCGGCTGTGCCCTCCCCTTCCTCAGCTGTCCTCGGCACTGATGTATGACGCGGTGCACGCCGTGGTGGCGGCCGTCCAGGAGCTGAACCGCAGCCAGAATGTAGGTGCCACGCAGCTCTCCTGCAAGTCCTCCAAGATCTGGGAGCACGGCACGAGCCTGATGAACTACCTGCGAATGGTGAGGTCCCCCCCCCCCTCCATTATACCTCCCTCTCTTCCTTCTGGGGAGGGAAGCCAACAACCTCTCCTTAGACATCTTTACTAGAGAGACACCCGCCTTATTAAGACCTAACAGCTGTATGAATTAATTATGATTGATCCATTATTAAGCTGATTGGCTGAAAGCGCAATCAATAAAAGCCCTTAAATAATACATATAGCAAGGTTTGGTCTTTTTTAAGCTAATCTCGCATTTGTGTGACGTGGCCTTAAAAGTGGATGTAATACAATTAAGGGCACAAAATCGAAGAGGGAAGATTTGTACTTTGAATTCTAGGCTCCGGGGGGCAGCAGATGAGCAGATGCAGAGAGGATGGGTTTGGGTCTATGTGACGCTCTGGGGGGGGGGGGTTGCCGGGGTGGCGGCTGCTGCAGAGCAATGACGTGCTGCCCCCTTGTGTCTCTCCTGGATAGGTAGAATTGGAAGGCCTCACAGGGCGCATCGAGTTCAACAGCAAGGGCCAGAGAGCCAACTACGCCCTACGGGTCATGCAGAGCACCAGAGACGGGCTAAGGCAGGTAAAGTCACATCCGGACCGCCAGGGGGTCAGCGGGGCACGGAGCTACAGTTACTGTGGGGGCCCGTGGTTGATGGCTTTCCCAGACCCCAGGGGCAATTCAAGGATTTTCTAAGGTGGGGGCATAAGAGGGGGCATAGCCTTGTCATTGTTGTTTTTCTCTTTGTGTGGTGACCTTGAGTGTCCTGAAAGGCACTATTAAATAATAATAATAATGCTATTAGCCAATGATATGTTTTGAATCAGTGAGCAGAGGTGGCAATTTCAGGTCCAGAAAGTAAAAATCCAGACCAGGATTTTGTTTCCCCCAACCACTTGAGTACTATTTGACTGTGCCTCTTTATGCTCAGCTGGTTGGTTGAAACAAAATCCTGGTCTGGATCTTTATTTTCTGGACCTGAAATTGCCACCTCTGTCAGTGAGTGACAGGGAGGGGGCACTCCAGGGTCCAATCATCTTTCAGCTGGGGCCAGTGCCCCTGTGGCCCCACCCCTGTATACGCCCATGCCTGGCCCCAAAGTCGTCGCATGACGCTTGAACCATTACAACAGATGCGTCCGCCCTGCCGGATACATCCAGCTGAAAGTTCTGTTCATTGTTTTCTTTTACAAGCATGTGTAATATGCAGAAGTCTAGCCATTTTACAGGGAGACATCATCATTTTCAAAGAGGCTGTTTCATACCAGCCAGACATCGAGCGCCTCTGACAAACTGAGATGCTCCGAGACGTTATTGTGAATCTCAATGAGGCGCTGTGCCTTCAAACAGCACACAAAAGCCATCGAGCAAATAGGCCCAACTTAATATCCATTACACACTGGCGAGATCAATGGAAAACACCATTATAAACTGTAATGAATCAGTAACCATGTTGCTGTTTAATGTTATCAACATAACTCTCGTGCTTTCGTGACAGCGAACCACTGTAATTGGTGTGAATTATGTAGTGCGGAAACACAAAATTTCCATTATTTTAAACAAATTTGCCAGCAAAAGAAACAAATGTTGAGTAAGAAATGATGATGGTGAGGAAATAGTCAGTTATTGTGGGTTAAAGAAGAAAGGTAAGGGTCTCCGGCCTGGCAAGGCGGTGAAGAAAAATACCCCACATTTTACCGTATTCACCGCTGGCAGGACTCCATAGTTGTGTCCCAGCAAGCCTCCTCCGCAGCATGGAGAAGACGTTCCCACCCACAGGGGTTATTGACATAATGTTCCACTGCTGTGCAGAGAGGATTAGAGAAATCAGTTAGAGCACTGTTTCCCAATCCGGTCCTCGGGGACCTGCAGACAGTCCATGTTTTTGCTTACCGGGAGCTTTGAGGGAGTAAAAACATGGACTGACTGTGGGTCCCTGAGGATTGCATTGGAAAATGCTAAGATCAGGCACTCTCAACCCAGTCCTCAGAGACCCCCAGACAGTCCACATTGTTGCTCCATCCGAGGTATTCGGTGCTCTCAATTGCCTGATTGCTTGGTTCAGGTCCAGGTTTACCTAGTACAAGTGTTTTGGGAGCTGTGAGGGACAGACTCAAATGTGTCTGGGGGTCCCTGAGGGCTATGTTAAGAAACTGTGAGTTAGAGGGTCTTGGGTGGTCATGAAAGAGTCTGGAACATGGTAGGACTGCTCTCCGCCCCCCTCCTGCTAGGAACATGAACATGAACAGAGGGTTTATGACACATGATTCAAGAGAAGAATGGACGGTGGACCCTCTGGGGGCTGATGGCTTCGTTGAGAGAAGTTGAATATAATGGTCAGTTCCTCCCTCTTCCGATCCACTTAACCAGGCTAAACTCCCATCAACAGAGACAGATTCACATGGGATTTCACTGTCATCAAACATGAAGCTATCCTTTCAGGGAAAAACAGCGTCTTCATGCAGCGTCGGTGGGAGGTGTGGCTTCACACAGGGATCGAGCTTTGATGACCATCACCTGTATCAATGACCAATCTTCTAACCTGAACATTTGGTATCCCAATTCAGAGAAATATTTGGCCACATACTGTAGCTCCAGGGTTGAAGTCACCATCATACAACACAGTGTTTCTCAACCCAGTCCTTGGGGGCCCTCAGACAGTCCACATTTTTGCTCCAAACAATTGAGAACACAGAATACCTGGTACAGGTGTATTGGTTCGGTTGTGATAACATTGCATAATGCTTTAGTGCCGAGAAAACCCAGTATGAAGACAAGCCTACGTTTGATGGGGAGCTCCTGCCTCTCTGAATGTTCCTCTCAAAATGGAAGATGCTCCTACTCCACTTGGCTGCATCAAAGGATGTGCTGGGCAGTCGACACGCTTGCCTTGGCCATGCCGTGAAAAATGTCACTATCTGCAACTACTCCATTCTGTGCTTTTGGCAGCTGAACTGCATCACACGCTTCTAGCGTGTTTACAACTGCACCGTGCTGATCGTCTGAGAATAAGCGTTTCTACACGAACAGAAGAGCTTTTCTCTGCTCTCCTGTGATCCATTCATGCAAAACGTGATTGCAGCTCCCTAGTTAATGTGATAAACCATTATAACTGTGAAGTCTCACCACAATGGGATTAGACAGTGGAGCATGGTACCTCATATGTCAGAAACGGCATTTTCATATGTGAACATCCAGATTATAGAGGGAGTAGCTGAAATTTTGGTCCACTCTCTGGATAGCTTCCAACACTGTTATTCTGCAGACTGGTATTAGGTCAACCAAAGGAATATGAATCAGACCATTTGTTAAACCTTACTGGCGTAAACATGGAAGCAAGAGCTTTTTAAGGGCTGTTTATTTTTTTAGCAGACCCCTTTGCCAAAGTGACATACAGTATTTGGGAAAAGTCTGGACATACCTACTGAAAATCATTTGTTTTTCAACAAGATAATGACTCTAGCTGCAGGCGTAGATTAATGCATCGGATATCCTAGCCTGCAGCCTAAGGGCCTCGTAGAAACAAGGGCCCCACCTGGCCAAACCTGGATTATCAATATGCCACCCGCCCCCTCCATCAACAGTTTTTACCGCCAGCACCACACGTGCTGATTAATGTCTTATTGACGTCGCATCATTTTTAATTCTGTCTTGTTATTCTTTCAGCTCAAAAACTAGCTTAAGTGCCTCACTTGGGGGGCCTCTCAGTCATGTCAGCCCGGGGACCCCAGATAAGTTAATCCTCCCCTGGATGGTGTAGATCGGTGGTCGGATGAGATAGCTTCTGAAAGGTTTCTGAAAAGGTCGTGAGGCCTCCACTGAGTAGATGTGGTTGGGTAGCTCAATACAAATGCCACTTCACTTAACTGCATGGCTGCAGGAGGAAACATGCAGAGAAAATACACACTCTACACACATACAGGGTGGGATTTGAACCCCCAAGCTTACAGATGTCGAACATGAGTTTTGGCTATTGAGTGTACACAGGTGTCATTCTTGCCCCGCTCCAGATATCAAGGATACATTGGTTGCATCCTCATCAAACAAGACAAATACCATGATTCCCAAGTACCCCAAATTCATGATTGGGAAGCAAGTATGATCTTCGCGTTCTTGGTATTGAGAAACAGCAAAGGTTAGGCAAATTTATCAGCTTATAGTGCGTATAGTGTGAACTTCATTCAGAGGTTTGCCGGTTCATGTTATAAATTGGCCCCTACCTAGAGTTTGGCATATGCAGTGTGTCAATTCACCGGTCTCTTGGAGAGTGAGGCCACCAGTTGGTCACCAGTGACGTGATGAATATGTTACACGTGATGCAATCAATCTCGAGAATGGATCACCGGTTTCCGGCTTGTTCCGGGGACGCCGTCATACCAGCTGGCCCCTTTAAACCCATCGGTTATTAACTGTCACCACAGTGGCTGCCCCGCGTCCTCTGCTTAATTGCCTTAACATATGTGTGCAATGCTCCAGAAAATGGGGAAATTAGCATGAAGTGTAAAACCCAGGTGTATGTCGGGTCTCCAGGACCCCAGTATGCATCACTGTCCTGCTGATCGATGTGGGACCCTATTTGGTGTCCCATTCCATGTATATACATTCTTTAAATTATTGTGAAAGGTAGCATAGAATAAATCTACGTTTGTAGCATGTTCATTGTTAATTGTATGGCTGTTTGATAGACTCTCAAGGGCTATTAGCCCAGGGTTTCAACACTCACACAATATTGGTGTAGGGACATGTCCTTTCAAACCATACCCAAATTTACACCCTTGGATAACAGTAACAGCTCCAGTAAGAAACTAAGGGTTCATAGTGGGACTACAAACCTATGCATTGAATGGGTAGAGAGCTCACTTAGTTATATGTCTTGCACAGTTTGCCAGCAACAAATTGGCATTAAAACAGTATGAAAATGAATATGAGGTTCGTATTCAGCCAAAACTTTACCCTGAACTTTAGATGCACTTAAAATCCAGTTTTATTTCAATTTGGCTTGGCAGTGGATGTCATTGTCTATAGTGAGATATCTGTAGATATTGTAGCCTTGGCATATCGATAAAGCGGTTAGGAGGCTGTGGTATTATGGGATGCGATTACAACTGCTGCCTTCTGGGTGAGCGACTGGTGTTTCAGTTGCTAATTCATCAAAAAAAAAAAATACAAGGCCCATCTACTAAATTTGAAAAAGCCGTGTGTTTGTGTTAAATTATGCTTGCTTGTCTGAGTTTTAAGGAGCTTAATTGTCCCCAGAAATGAGTAACACATAGCACGCTCATGAATAACCAACAAAGCCTGCACTACCTTCATCATTGAGTTGGTAGGCCTTGACAGGCTAATGTCGGCCATGATTCAAGTCACGTGGCCCAAGCGAGGATATCCGTGACATCGGCATTCAGGTGCAGGATGTGGCCGCTAATTAAATCCGTTGCCATGGCGCCAGCAGCGCTGCTTGCTGTCCTCCTACATAAAGTTTGTCAACCGGCATGTGACACAGTTTGTGTTTCGACGTGTATATTTTAATTACCTCCGAGGCACGTGAGATCCAACCATCAGTTTTTCAGGGGGCATGTCCCCCCGCAGAGTCTGCCACCGTTACCTTGGGAATGTTGGAGGTTTCTTTTTTTTCTTATGTGGGGTGTCCTATAATCGTGATGCTCTACGGGAGCAATCCGCAGGCTGGCCGCATCAATCGGAATACCGAGCCGTTGGCTGGCATGGAAAATCGCATCAAGCATTATCAGTCAAAGGAGGAAATCGGTAAGGGGGGGTGACAGCTCAGCTTGTGGCAGTAGATGCTTTCAGCGTGTGTAGCTTGTGCTCATTTGATGTGATTTCCTTTTTTTTTAAACGTCTTATCCGTCCTCATAGGTCAGTTTCTCAGCCAGCTTGTTCACACCAGTTATGCTATTTTTTGGATAGATTCTTTGTGGCAATTAACGGGACGACAGATATGACTGGCTTTGAAATATCTGGGTGCCTTTCCAGTGCGTGAACACAAGTGCAACTGGACCCATCTCACCATGTGCGCGAACTGAGGCAGCGTCAGAGAACACGGGTTCGACTCCTCGTACGTTTCTGCAGAAAGTTCTGTGATGGAGCGTCAACAGATGAATGGTATTTCAGCGTTAAGGTCGCCGCTGTCCCAGATGTTGAGTAAGGCTGTGACGGGTGAAAATGGAGAATGCAGTTTCAGAGAAGGTTGATCAGGCGTATGGGGGGGTGGGGGTCAGGCGGGGCAACTAAGGGCACTTGGGAATGGTGGAGGGCAGCTAGATACAGTCACATCTGTCTCTCAGGCTGAGGTAACACTTGCATGCATAAGCGCACACAGAATAACAAACACACACAGACGCCGCAGGCTAATGACACAGGACTCAGAAGTACACAGGATTCACCCACACATTTGCAGTATCTCGCTTGCAAGTGGGGGGGGGGTTGCTTACAGGCCGATCAGAGGAAGGCTTTGAGTTAAAAACCAAACCCGAAACACTGCAGGGGCAAAGCAGTTACGAGACCCCCCCCCGTGTGGCCTTTCTGATGACTGCTGCTGATCCCCTACATCCTACACCTACCAGTTCCAGCGTGTGAACATGTGTGACATCGCCCCCTATAGGGGTGGAGGGTGTGGGTGAGCTGCTCTCATTTACTCCCAATTTGAATATCTCTGGCAGGCATTTCTCAGCTTCAAACTGTGCGCCGCTCTGAAAATACCACAGTCTACAGAAGGGATTACCGTGGTGATGAAAGTTCCCTTAGTCTGCTCTTTGCAATCTTGCAGTATGGATTTTGTTTGATTGGAAAAGCAGAACACCTGTTACCTCCAATAATATTTATATACAGCGGTGTATATAGGGGCGGGACCGAAGGGGGTACCTAGCTGAAAGCTGATTGGCCCACAGAGTACACTGTCCCCTGTCACTCACCGATTTAAAACATTGGCCCCCTCTGTATGCATTATGACCTTCTTATGCCTCCCACTTTCATCAAAGCCTATGCCTATATATATATATATATATGTGTGTGTGTGTGTGTTTGTGTGTGTATATCATGTATTGAGGGTGGCTTATTGTTAAACAACACAGTCACCTTTCAGGGGTCTTTGTTGATGGATGACAGTTCCTAAGCCCGTGAACGCTACGTGAGATGTGACAGAATCACACCGCGCCCATGCGGCAGTGCCCATCACATAACACTAGACACTGCATCAGTCCAGGGGAGGACAGATCATGGTGTTTGTCTGTTTTAGAGGATCTTCTGACAGCATGGCTGAGGCTGCTACCCCTCCACCCCCCACACCGACTAGACCGACGTTTACAAATAACTGTACCGGCACGCTGTTGCGCACACTGGGAGGGTCCGCAGATGTGTTCAGTGCCCCGCAGTGCCCAATTCTCCATTAAGAACATCCTTTACCACTCAGCACAGTGTTGGGTCTGCATGGTAAGGCCTATCAGTGCTGAACTGCTGTTTTCAGGGCTCTGGGGGGTGGGGTCTTTTTGGACCCCTGCATCATCATGGATCATCGACGTTGTCAGCTATTTTGGGCTCGTAGGAGTTTTACTTACACAAAAATGAGGGCAGAACAAAAAATGATTGGTTCAGCAGCTAGAGGAGACAGGACCAAGATATCTGATTGGTCCTGCCTCCTCTAGTTGTTTGGACCCACCTTCTGGACCCACTGATTGGTTCTCTCTCTGAACCAATCATTTTTCATTCTGCCCTCAGAACCTTTTTGTGCAAGTAAAAATTAAGCCGTTCTCTACTATTAGTTAATTGAAGTAGCAGATATATCCAGGGGATATTTCAGGCATTATATAACCCTACCTAGAGTGGGGTTACCCAGGGCTGACATTGGATCCCTCCCCCTGCTTTAGGGCTCATGGGGACCATGTCAGCAGACCATGTCCAGCAACTCCAGTGCTGAATAAGCTGCATCGAGCACCTCCAGGTCTAGATCCCACCATAAACCGGCGCGGCATAAAGTGGACCGCCACGCTACCATTAAATATGTAATGCCATAAACCTGGAGGAAAATGTTGGTGTCCTAATTCTCGCTGGGCAATGACGGATGGAAGTAATACCCAGTGCCGGTGACTCTTAGGCCGAGGAGCGCTCACTGTAATTCAGGGGAGCCGTCAGTATGAGTCATTATGGGGGTGAGTAATGGGACCCGTAAAGGAGATACTTTACACGGGCGAATTAGAGGGCGCCGGCGGGCAAGCTCCCGGTGCGTGTAAGCAGGCCATCCAGCTGTGTAATGGGTCTCTACTAGGTGGAGAGGATACGATACTGTCGTACAAAGGCAACTTAGGCTCTGTTTCATCAGATGACAAAATACCTTAGTTCAGCTATGCTTGGTTTTGAGCAACAAGAGTGTGAAAATTACATGAACTACAAAATCCACCTACCTACTGCACAAACAGGTGGACAGTTAAAGCACTTTGAAGTCCTTTTTCTCAGTTTCGGTGTAGTTTACTGTGTTTTGTCTTTGTCGGGCAGAGTACAATAGTGATAGATATGGGGCTTGCGCAGGGGCCCAACGGTGGCACCAGTCATCTAGCCCTGGGATTTAAACCAACGACCTTCTGATCACAGGCACAGTGTTAACTCGCTGAGCCACACACTACCCCCCTGTAGCCCCTGAACCCCAGGTGTTCAGACCGGTGTTCTGAGTTTCTCGCACGTGAGCCGAGCTGGGTGGCCAGGAGCCATCAGCAGGCCCTACACAACCACCAGCAGTCTACCGGAAGCCCAGGGTCCTGCAGGATGCCATCCAGCTGCGGGACGGGAACGTCATTATCTCTCGGGTGCCGGGAGACGCAGATGTTCCAGTCCTCTGAGATCCCTCCACACAGCTTGGAGCTATTGATTAGGCGGGGCCATTGGCTGACTAATTGCGTCTGGAGTAGAGCATGCTTATTTGTTTGTTTGCAAACCGAAACAATGTGGGGGGGGGGGGGAGCCAGCCTGCTCTCCTCTTCAGCAGCCGGCCTTTCCCGATAGGAGGCAACTTGCTAATTAAGTCTTGTAATGGAGGCAGTTAATCAGGGACTTGGTTTCAGGCAGTCACAGCGTGCGCATGTGTTTGTCCGCCCCCCAGCCCCCGGCCAGCCCCTGAGTAGCGGGTACCGAGTCTGCTTCTGTACCTCATGCCCCGTACTTATCTTAATGAATCACAGATTACCCCAATTAGCCCCTCGCACCCATCAGGGGGGGCTCTTTATCTGTTCTGACAGGTTCTCGGTCGTCTGCCCCCAAGAACCCAGGCCCAACATAAACAAACACAAACAAACTCCCCCCTCACCCGCCTCTGTTCCAGCTGCCCCTGGCGGTGTCCCTGTCAATTTGGAGAGATGGCCAGAGCAGTCAGGTCAGTGTACAGCACCCCCTGCTGGATAAGTCTGAAACAGGTCAAAAACAAGCCATAAAATGGGTGCATAGTTGGTTGTGTGAGCTGGGCAGGGGCATATACAGGGCCACAGGGACACTGGTCCCAGCTGTAAGCTGATTGGCCCCTGGAATCTCCCCTCCAGTCAGTCACCATTTCGAAAAACATGCCATTGGCTAAAACGGTTGGCCCCTCTATATGAATTATGGCCCCTATTATGCAACTACTGTATATATCGCTGCAGCCGGGAGCTGAGTGTCAAGTGGGAGGGGCAATGTTGAGTAGGAGGGGTTTGTCGCGAGGGGTAGGAGGGGTTTATAATGAGGGGAAGGGCTTGGGTATCAGATGATAACAGTTCCCTTATAATAAACCCCTCCCACATTGCCCCTCCCACTGGAAACTCGGCTCCTGGCTGCAGCAATATGCCTCCCCTTTTATGCCCCCACCTATGAAAAAAACCAGAGAATTGCCCCCGAAGCTGGGTGTAGCATGCTGAAAAGCTTTGATGAAATCTGCTGCATTAATGACACAGATGAATGGAGGAGGAAAAGCTGTTTGAATCATTCGTTACTCGCAGCTTGTCTTTCTGCAGGGCGTAATGAAGTTTTAATAAAGCCCAGCCGTGTTCAGCCGCGATGGCTCCCTCACGGCGAGGTTTACGGTCCTTAATCAAGCAAATGACCCGCATATATTTCAACACGCGGCCTGTCACTGAAAAGATCGTACGTACAAGTTGGAAAATTAAATTGGCCTATCTAAGGAGACAGAAAATGACACAAAATGTGTGACATTTATAAACATGTGAGATTTAATGTGCTAATATGATTAATGTGTTCTGCAAAGTTTTTTGGGGGGCAGGTTTATTAATTTAAGCCAAATATTATTTTGCTCTGTAGAAGGTTATGTTTATCTGCTATTTAAAGGCCAGTTGCTCCATAAACCATTTTTTCTCCCAGTCGTACCCCGTTGAATATCAGTATAAAATCAAAAAATCTTTAAAAAAAAAAAAAAAAAAAAAAAGCGGACCCTCTTTTGCACGCCCGCGCTGCCCATTTCCATGAAAGCTTTGCCTTCGTTTATCATTTGTCCCTTATCTCTGTGCCGCGGAACTTTTTTTTTTTTTTTTTGCGGCATCTGAAAGGAGGTTCCTCGGGCAGCGTGAAAGCAGCTCTGCCTTTCTCCCGGAAGACATTATCAGCGGAGCACAGAGCCGCTTCCCCGCGAAGGAGAGCGCCAGCAGAGCCGCAGCCTAATCCGGCGTGTCGCCCAGAAGTGCGGACTCTGGAGAGGAGCCGGTGCGGGCCACGGCGTGCGCGGCTGCTGTGCTGCCTCACGGCTCGGAGGGGGGTTTCCCGGACGACGTCTTTATACCCGTGTCGCGGAGTACCAAGCTCTCCGCCCCACGTCACCTGACGCTGGGGTGGTGGGGATCCCGCGGAGATCCAATTTGACGAGGTCTCTCGATTAAACACGCCGTCTGCTTGCGGACGCGGAGGATGCCAGCGATGACGCCGCAGTGAACTCCAGGGTATACAGTGATTACTGTACAGAGAGCACGCGAATGGAACAGACCAGGGTTATTATGGCTAACGGAAACTACGAATACAAGAAAACATTTTCGTAAACGGAAGTAAAATAAGCAAAAATAGAATAAACTACAACTAAACAAAAACGATAAATATTGCTTCCGAAAATAACTTTAATGAAACAAAATCAAATGTGAAATAATGCTATTTAATGCTATTTAGCTGAAGTAATGATTTGTTAATCTTTACCATTAATAGTAGGCTACCTGGAACATATTTTGCCCATTTTGAGGATATGATGTGTGCTGTGTATTCATGCAGGATTCTCAAACGTAAATTTATCACAAATAAATATCTACAGCTTTCAGCCTTCCCCTACAATAAGATGACTAAATCTTAAAGTCAAACTAAATATAAAGATATTTTTAGAACAAAAACAGGACTGGACTGAAAAGTAATGTATAATATAGTGGGCTACCATGTGGTTTAATTATTGATCCCCATGGGGGGATTCTCTAAATGTCTCCCCCAACTTGCTCTCTGCAACCTGGCCCCCAAAGGGCAGCTGCCTGTTATAGCGCACAGGGAGCTGGGGGGTTAAGGATCTTGCTGAATGACCTGCAGATGTGCTGAGCCTGGGGCTCAAACTAGTGACTTTCCGATCACAGGCCCAGAGGCTTAGCCCACTCAGCCAAACAGCTGCCCCCCAGGGGTCTCTCTACCTGTTATTATAGCTATCTTACAGTTCTACTCCAGTGTTGGTCTGGCCTCGGGCCCCTGTGGCGATTTCGACATATCCTTACAGAAGCCAGCCTGAAAGGCCACGGAATTTGCTGAACGGGACTGCGGGGGTTGGGGGGTTGGGGGGGGGGGGACTGTACTGCCTTTCAGCAGGCGTCGCAATGAGGAAACGCACCGTGTACCCTTAGCCAAACCCCATCATTCTCCTCTGGCCTGCATCGCCAAGACAGGCACCAAGCCAAATTTCCCGAGAGGCCGTCCAGCCGCGTGATGTAAGCGGCAAAGTCACCTTGGCCTGAAAGCGTCTGTTAATCAGATCGATGGGGCCGGCATCTCCGGAAGCCCCTGTCAGGTGAGGGAGACGGGTCCTGATTGCAGGAGGCTCTCAACGACATTGTGTCAAGCACAAGCAAGAGCTAGGGCTGGCAAATCTAACTATGTGGGCCTTGGGGGGGGCAGGGTCATGGGATAGGCATCCACCTCCTAAGCAATCTTGGTGAAGTATAGAAAGTCCGTCAGACTCTTTTTGGTGCCTACTAGTTAACTTGCTGCTTCTGACAAACATAGGCTCAGAAAATATTTGTTTTATATTCTGCATGGATTTATACTATATATTGACTAGTGATGTTGAACCAGCTCTTTTCAGTGAGTCTGTCAAACCGGTTTACAAATCTAAAAGAATCGAACTTTTTGTAGATCCATGCATTGCACAGGTACACGTCTTAGATTCTAAGAATCTAAAAAAATCAACAAATTAACATAAAAAACACAGAGCAACCTTTTTAAATTTACTTATATTTGCTTTTCGTAGACTGTCTACAGTCATGTTGCCTTCAGTGCCCCTCTGCGTACCGCAACCTGCCGTATTTGTGCTGTGTGCACGCCCGGCCGCATGGCGCCCCTCTGCGTACCGCAACCTGCCGTATTTGTGCTGTGTGCACGCCCGGCCGCATGGCGCCCCTCTGCGTACCGCA
>JAODLD010000044.1:18508606-18524074 GCA_026781065.1 Mormyrops boulengeri | reverse complement strand
GACACATCCTGACATTTGCACACTATTTCGGGAATTCTCACAGGCTTGTTTGCACTGATAGTTCACCTTTGTTCTGACTGTACAGACTAACATAATTGACTGCGTAATATAATTACAATTCCTTCATTTAAATTTAAAATTTAAATCTTAACAGCTTACAGCACAGGAACAATTAATATTAATCATTCAGCTTGTATTGATCTTTAGACAGCAGGAGAAGGTTCACAAAGGAGGCACATTTTATTGGGTACCACACATAATGTGTGCATTGGGCATTTACTGGGGGATCAGAAACTGTGTTCTCAATCCAATCCATTGGGACCCCGAGACAGTCCATAGTTTTGCTCCCTCCCAGTGAAGAACACCAAATACTTGGTTCAGGTGTGGTGGGACCAAAAATACGTATTGTCTGGGAATCCTGGAGGACTGAAAACAGCTGCCACTTTAAAAAACAGACCTCACAGAAGAATGCATGTTTAATCTCTTTTACTGTTACATTCATGTTACATCTGCCTTTGCAGTAAAAACACAGCGATGTGTTAATTGCGCCCTCTGGATGCATTTTCAGTTCCACCACAGACCTAATGAACTATTAACTTTAAACAAAAGGCATTAAATACAGAAACAGATGTGTCACTCGTGACTGCGCCATGCCACTGGTTACACATCTTAAATTCACTGCAATTATGCAAAGTGCCCCATGTGCGATAATGAGTAACCATGCAACTCGGGGCACCCAGGCAAATAAAAAAAGATACTTTAAGACTCCCCAGGGCAGCTTCTTTTCTGAGTTCGGGGGGGGGGGGCCACTGGTTAAATTCTTGCAAATATTTTCATCAACCAGCACAATTAGTAGCAAGCAAAAGGTGTCCCTTTAAGGCTTCCAGTGCTGGTTGGGGCTGCTTTTAAACATTCAAACTTGCTTTGATCTACAACCCCACGGGAGATGGGGGGGGGGGGGGGTGTTTACTGCGGTGGTTTCTGTGGCTTCTGCTCCAGTTTGCCCCAAACTCGGCGCCGCTTCGCCTTCCTGCCCCCTTGCCCCTCCTCCTCCCGGAACTGGTTCCTGGGGGGACGAAACACGAAGTGGTTAGCGGTGGGTAAAAATGAGGTCGGAAGAAAGAAAAAAAAATACTGGCCTAAGAATACAGAGCACCTTGTGAGTACAGTACACACAGCCCAACATGAAATTAGTTTCAAACATGCTCTGCCACAGTCAATGCCTCATACGACCATGAGTCAATCTACGGGGGGGTGCACCTGGACTGCCAGCGTCTGCCGCTGTTCCACACCCGGCCAAAGGACGGAAGCCAGTTTGCATCGGTCTGGGAGGTGTGGTCGAAGTTGGCCCCTACTCGGTTTGCTGGAAGCTTCTTCAGCTTCTCCTTCTCCTCTGTGGGGAGGGGGAGGGAGGTGAAAGTGAGACTCGTGCAGCGATGATCACCCCTGCAACAAGCTACTGCTTCTCACATCATCAGAAAGGGCCACAAGCAGCCAATGGGGAGCCAGTGTGCAGCAGTTGCCGTAGCGATTTTTTGCGGTACCCTCATAAAAGCAGGCTTCTGATTCATGACCTGAAACCCAAGCAGCCCTACAACCTCAGACTTTGTGTGAGGATGAGCAGGAGGAAGAAAGAGTTTTTACTGTGTTTCAGGAACTCCTGGTGGGAGGGGCCGATTTCCTGCACTGTGCCATTGGAGCTCCCCTCCTGGGGGTCGTCCAGCAGCCAGGGAGGGATCGCACCTGGGGGACACCAACGATGACACGTTATCAGCCATGGAGACGGCAAGCAATAGCCAGACAGCCTTCTTCAAAGACACTAAAGTCAACAGCCTACCTGTGTGGATATTGCCATAAATGGAAGAATCCTGTATAAACAAAAAACAGTTGACAGCAATTAAATGGCTGCTTATAAATATAAGTAATCTCTCACAAAACCAAACCAATCGCATTTATTTAAAATAATTAAGCAGCTTTTTCACCTGGTAGCCAATGAAAGTCAGGCTAGTCTCTGGCTCTGGCCAATGGCTTCGCTCCAGAGGGGTCATCCAGCAGGGCTCCGCCTCTTCCATTGATCCTAGGGCCCCAAGGCAAGACCCGCTCCCAGAGGCGGGACCCAGCGTGACACTGTTAACGTCAGCAGGAGACGCAAAGAGCATTCGGCCGGTCGTCACCGTGGGCGATGTCACCAGTGCATAATCAGCTTGTTTATGGTACGTGTGCATGTCACGTTTCAATCTTTGCGCGATTGTCCCACCGGCTCGTTGTAACAGAAGCAGTGATTCTGTGTAACGCTATTCCAAGAAAGCTAAAACGGCTACAGGAAAGCAGTTCTGCTGCCTTTTTTAGTAAGCAGATGGGGTGCGTTTTATAGCAACGTGTCAGTTTTTCGGGTTTCTCATACATGTGGAATGAAGCTCCCAGACAAAGACGGTGACTCATACCCGGGTCCCGCCTCCGGCGCCTCCTGCTGGCCCGTTCCCGATGACGCCGGCTCTGGCTCAGGCTGATTTTGATTCAGGAAAGATCAACAGAGGCCACGAGGTCCTCCCAACCCCAATTACACTGACCCACCCCGGCACGCCGCGAGGCGTGTTCAGGCGGGAGTCGAGCAAGAATGAACACTCAAACCCAAAACAAGAACATGGAAAAAGGAGGGGGGAAAAAGCAAACAGTTTGTTCACTTGGATGTGGATACTGCTCAGGTGCATCCTGGGAAAACCAACCTCTAATAGGGACTGCAGGACTTCCTGTCGGTGCTGCTCCTGGGCTCTGATTATGTCCGCTTGCTAAAACGAGAAGCCCCTTGGTTAATTAAAAGCAGTTCAACATCACCCTGATAACCCCGCTTCTGCCAAAACCACCACCTGCTTCAACAGTGTGTCCTCCCCTTCTTCAAAGGCATCTAGCGCTTTGGAAACTGCGCTTTTAAACCTGGAAAAAAGCAAAATATATAAGCATGTCTAGGATCTATGTACTTTATGCCTGAACTATTAAATGGATAGATTAACAAGCACCTTTCAATCTCCTCTGCAGTCACTAAAAATTTGTCTTTCAGCTTGGGGTCCGCTTTGTTGTCCCACCAGAACTTGTTTGTGTTCTTCTTGTGATCCAGGCTGGAACAGAAGCAGTTCATGAAATCGGGTTTTAATTCATAAGAAAACATGAAAATATGTAAACAAACAAATAGCATGGGGGAAGTAGCATTAGAGCAATGCAATTAATTCACAAGACTGGCACTTTACTATGCTAGCACTTTGGACCTTTGCATAAGCGGTTTGTTGGTACCGTATGAGGTAGAAAAAAATAGATATTTGTGCACCGGATACATATGTTAATACATAAGGTAAGCAAGATGTGCTTTTCTGCGTCCACCACATGCAAACATCATTAGTAAAAAGGCTTTTACTGCAGAACCATACACAGACTGAACACTGTCAAACACTGACCTGTGGGTCTGTCTGCTCCTATCACTCCTCACAGTCACTTTAATAATAAATGTTTACATTTTACTGCACCTTGTAGGAGATGCAACGCCACAATGTTTACATATACCACTAACAACATTTTTCTGGGTTAATACCAATATTATGCAGCATCTTCTGTGCAATAGCTCCTTTATTTATCGTATTTCATGTCCCCTAAATGGTTTATTAGGTTTATGTATTGCGTGATGTCTAACAGTATTTATACGCCACTTTTCTGTATTGCACTCTAGTAATACGAGTAAGATATTTTTATTCACTATGTTACGTGTGACTGCACCGTTTGGACCGCTGCAAAATTTCGTTGCACTCTGTACAATGACAAGGGGATCTAAAATTAGAGCAACATCAGTATTTATAAGGTTTAAACGAGCTGCCTTGCTTACGTCGCCATGTGCTCCAGCAGGCCCGCGCACAACACGGTGAGGCTGCCGTCGGTCACGTGCATCTGCACCTCCAACCCACAGCAGTAGCACCAAAAGGTCCGCCGGTGCTCGGTGGCGTCCAGCTTCTCCACCCGCGGCGCCCTGAGCGCCCGGCGCGCTTCCTTCACCTGCGAGCCGACACGGACACGCACCGGCCACCGTCACACCCCTCCCGAAATTGCGGATCCCCCTTCCCGATCCAGAAGCGACCCATCGCCTTCACCGTACCTTCTCCAGAAACTTGACCAGGACAACCTTCAGTTTGGCTTGATGGCTTTTGCCGTAGATGTGCTTCTTCCCCGCGAAGGTGGTCTGCCTGCACACAGCGCAGTAAAACACCGCCATACGTTCCGCCGGCTGGTAAACTACAGCCCCCGCATGGCGCAGCTATATCATGTAGCTCTAGAACCTGGAAAATTTTAGACAGTAACTGAAGAAACCGATTTCTTTACAGGGAGTTGTTTGTTTGCCATCCCTTCGTTGGTCATAAGCGCCGGACTCAACTTCCGCTAGCAAGGAAGCTGACTTGTCTGGTCGCCCTCTGGCGGTTTGGAGGAATTACTGCAACGTCAGCCTCCAGAATGTTCCTAGAACGAAGCGTCACAAATCATGCCCAAGCCCGGTTTCTGAAATTGTGCGTTTATTTACAGTGAAAACCAACAATAATGGTCGCAATGTTCATATGATCGCGACGAGGAAAAAAAAAAAAAAAAAAAAAAAAAGTCCAGCCATAATTTAAAGAAAATGTTCCGCTGAGAGGTTAACACTCGTTAACGGTGTGCCTTCCTCGGCTGCGGTCTAACGACTAGTCTCGCTTTTCCGTCTTCCACTATCCAGCTGCTTACGGGATGTAATGAGTCACAGATTAAACAGAGCCTGGATCATATCTGGAGAGGAGAAAAGCACAGCTGTGTAAAAATGCAACAGCCACCAAAGAGTGGTGGATACATTGAATGTTCCTGAGACACTCCGAACACGAACTGCAACTCACCAGGGTTGTTCATGCTGCATTTCAGAACTCTGAATGATTCCCCCGTGAGGGTCTGTATCTCGTCCCGCAGACGGCGCCTCCCATCCAGGGTCAGGTGCCACAGGCAGGACTTCCTTTTACCTTCACTCGACACCTGCTGCGGAGTCTTTTTGAAGCTGTTGCTGAAGCAGAGGTTGTGTCGTATGGTGTTTTTCCAGCCATCGGGAGCCGTCTGGAAGAAGGGGAAGTGCTCTCTGGGGAGGGGGGGGAATTAAGGCTGGAAAAACAGAACCTCAAACTCTGAGCATGTGTTCAAAAGTGAGAAATGACCGATACCGGGTGAAGTTGTAGATCTGCTGTACGTTGAGGCTGCCAGCACGGCTGCTGTTGAGCGCCATGGCGATGAGGATGCAGTAGTTGACGGGCGGCCGAGGCCACGCCCCACTCTTCAGGTTGTTGCTCTCCTGCAGCACCCGCTGCAGGCGCTTGCTTTGGGCCAAGCCCAGCTTCCGGACCCTATCCTTAGGCAGCCGCGACTTCCGGCTGCTCCTGATCTTCTGGCAAACCGGGACATCCACAGAGGACGCGTCGTCATCATCGGTGAGCTAGTAGAGAGTGAAAAGTCTAACAAACGAGTTGAACTGACCAAAATTATGGCTTCATGACATGAATTCACTTCAAGGCCATAGGACTGAGTTTCCAACACTATTAGGGATAAAGTGACCCCCCCGAACCTCCCACTCCCCTCAACACAAATGCTACTTCCTCAACATTGGTAGGGCAATGTCCCTACTGTCCATACCCAAATCTACGCCCAGGATTCACATGATTGGAGACGTTCTGTGACTTGGTGGGGTGGCTGAACCGCCAAGCTCACAGGCTCAAATGCAGAACATCCGCATCTGCAAGTCAGGTTTCTACTCACGGTCCAGACACGTCATTCCGTTACGTTGTCACTTTCCAAATTGCTGTACCGGTTCATACGCCCTATAGCCCAGGGCTGCCCAACCCTGTTCCTGCAGATTTACCACCCTGCAGATCTTCGGTGCAGCCCTAATTTAATACACCTGATACAGAAAATCAGGTCCTTCAGTAGCATCTCAGTATCAGAGCCAACTTAGTTTCAACATAGCCAGCTTCAACATAGCCGGCTCCAATACTTATCCCATTAAAGATGTACCATTTGCTTTTAAGGCTCACCACAAAACAATTTGATAACAACGAATGCAAAATTTAGACTCGGCACAGTTACGCACCAGGTACTCGCTGGATGAAGAAGCAAGGAAGGATTCCTCTGTTGGGGACGGTGGGCGGCTATATGTGACAGGGCTGTGGGAGGGGACAGCTGGAAGACCTGGAGAACACTCCAGTGTTGGTGACATGGATACTGGAGTACTGGACACATGTTTGGGGTACTTGATTGGACACGCTAGAGTAGGGTTTACCATCAACCATAAGCTTGGCTGGACCTGAGATTCTGAAAAGAAAAAAAAAAAAAAAAAAATCTCCGCTTCAGTAATTAAAAAAAAATAAAAAATTACCAAGTTCAGAACAAATACTAAGATTCTTCTGGTAAGAAGGCCATAATGTGCACAGCTCATCTGAGGTTACTTCGGTTTTGACACGCAACCCTGTAGACAATTAAAACATGCCAGACCGTGGCTCTCACACACACAGGACTGCCAACGATCACGCGTCTGGCGTGACGTTCACGCTTTCTAACTATCGCGCAAAAAAATCTTACGCAAATCTACATCATTCCATTATAGACCTAAAATTAGCTACACCAAAAGCGTTGGGGTAGTTTGCAAACCCTACAGACTAAGGTAATAACTTGACTCGAATTGAGAATTTTACTCCAGCCAGCTGGCCAAAAAATGAGCAGCCCTTTATACTGGAATGGTCATCTACAAGAGGCTTAAGTTCAGAGGGTGACAAGTTGTCTACGCCCGAGCGCACCTTCTAGGTCGTAGCGTGACTGAGACGAGGCGTCATCCTCTGGGGAGGCGCGACTGCAGGTTCGGGCGTAGTGCCAGTGCACTAGGTAATGGTCATTGCGCTTTTCGTCTGAGTTTGAGGGAACGTTGAGGAAGAGGTGTTTAAATAAACATAAATAATGTCCGAAAATGCAAGCTGAGAAAAAGTACAAACGCGTAAATCATGCACTATTACAGCTAAATCGGATTCCCTTCTTACCCTGGTAAAATTGATCTGTAGTCGTGGTGAGTTTGATTTCCTCGTTCATATCCCAGTCACTCAGACAGGTTGTTAAATGGAGATTAAGAAAATTGTTTTGGTTTTGAATCTGCAGAAACATTTCGGCACCGTTTCCCTTAACGCTTCTTCTAAGCCCAAAGAAAAAGCCATACAACGTTTTGTTTCAGTCAGGTCCAAGTAATTTTGTTATAAGGAGTACGTTAAGGCGCACGGACCATTTTCACGTTGAAATGACTTTACCAGCTGAACATAGTTTTCATTGTCAGACTCGTAATTGTGACTAATTGCTGTTCAGTCAGCTGCGTTATGCAACACGATTTTATTTTTACAATTCACTAAAGATAAATGCCTTATTACAGAGACATGTTTGTGGATATTTGGCAGATAATTAAATTCTAAATTAAGTACCGGTTAAATCACAACCGTACGCAGTTACCACTGTTAATCGCTGTCATGCTATTGACGGGTATCGGGATTTCACACCTCCTAAATGCAGTAATATTTATGGTGTAAATACATGGCTTCACAAGACAAGAACCAGTATTGACTGTTAAAGGTTTATTGGTGATTTAAAACCCGACATATTTGCAAAATTAAAGCGACGAAGAATAAACATATATATATATATAATTAATATATTGCCCAAAAACTGTGAAATATCTATTCTATGCGCATTCCATAACAATTCAAATGCAAATTCACAAAAATGTAAGTCTGCTTAAAAATGCATGTGGCCAATACAAATAGGTCTAATCTAGATCTAACATATAATAAAATATGCGGCTATTGAAAAAATGTGTTCATTGTAAGGTTCATAACATTTTTAAAACTGTTATTAAAGCAAGTATTAAATATGTTTTAATTTTTGTAATCACTCATTTCATGCAGTGACCAAATATCACAGTGAGCACAAGGCCCACGAGGAGCAGTAACATGGCGATCACCAGGATCACGGTCATCACTACCATGGCGCCAGAGCGCGCCGGCAAGCCGTCATCAATGGTGCTGTATGGGACTGCTGTGAGACAAACGAAACGTGTCCAATGTTAAATCATCAGGGGAAGACAAAAGCTATGAAAGCACACCATTCACACATACGTACATATATAAAGTCATACTAAGTGTATATTCTCTTTGGAAAAAAAAAAACAAATTTACATTAGAATATATGCTAATAAATAGTAGGCTAATGCAAAAACAATTAAAAAAAACTATAAAAAATGTCTTCTCTTCTCCAAAAAGTTACTCATCTTCTTATCGACTTGCCCAGGATAAATTTTGCTGGCCCATATCCCATCGGACCCCCCCAGGAAAATACCCCGTATGCCAGACGGCCAACCCAGGCCTAGTTTAGATCCCAAACCTCTCCTCAGGGGCACCCCAACCATTCCATGTATTCATTAAATTTCACCACCAGCTCATTTAGTTAATTAACTTAATTAGTTAAATAACTTGATGAGGTATCGATTAGCCAAACATGGTGTGCTGGTGGCTGACTGTATTGGATGGGTGCCGCAAACACTGGGATGACTTCAACATAGGCATTGAAACTGCTACAGTAACACATCTTGACAGGCATAATATCACAGTTTTACACCAACGTGAAGATCATTTTAAAATGTTTCTGCCTGCCTAAGATGGGCATTTCAGGTCCAGAAGCTACAAATCCAGACCATGATTTGGTTCCTACTCCCTGGTGAGTACTTTGTGACTGTGACTTTTCATGCTCAGCTGGTTGGTAGAAACAAAATCCTGGTGTGGATTTGTTGCTACTGGACCTGAAATGCCTAATACTGGTTAATACATGAACAGCTGTTGAGTGAATAAGTGTATGCGTCCTCCAAAGTACTGGCATTCAGTGCAGGTACCCCATCTTTATATTGCATAGGACTAGGATAGGCCTCAGCCCCCCCCTCCCCCGCAGACTGATGGATGAGCACCACCACCACCCCTCCCCCAAGCCCTCCCTTTTGAGAATCATCACTCTAAATCACAAACTCATGCCCACCGTCGTAATGACAAATACCCCTGCAAGCGAGATTAGCTGCCCACAGCAGTGGCTGCTTTAAACTTCTTGATCCCTGTGATCCCGTCTTATTCAGTGCAAAGTTTAGCTTCCAATAATAAAACACTGCGAAGGCGTGACAGCGACACCATTTCAAACTAAAAGCCAAAAATAGTTGTGCTGCATCAACCCCAGAAGGGAGCCCCGGTTACCTTGTACTGTGCTGGCTAGTAGTGGATCGCTCATGTTGCTTCCCACAGTGTACTGAAAACTGATGATAAGGATTACACACACATTTCAAAAGTTGAAATTAGCAACAAAACGTTTTTTTTTTCTTTTCAAATTAAATTTACACTTTTCCATTCGGCTCTTACAAAGTGCGTATAAAGTGTCTAGTTTATTAAAAACACAAACCAATTGAAGAAGTAACAGTAATAATAATATACGTATCAGCAATAGGAATTTTAAAACATTATGCCCATACTGTACATGCACTCTCACTACTCGCATTGATTTGCTGACCTGTATTGTGTGCCATTGACAAGGCTGCTGACCTGGTACCCAAGGTATTGACTATTGCTTTGAGGAACCACCAGGAGGTCCCTTCTGTTCCGACATGAAGGAACCATAAACACATTCTGCAGGGTAGCTTTGACAGACAAAGTAGCAGCAAAGCATCAGTTACTGTTACACAATATGACAAATAATTATTAGTAAGTATTCACAGTTGTTGAACTTTGTAATTATAAGTGAAAGGATAGAACAATGCAATGGGTGTTACATCAACATTTTCTATAAACATTATTATTTTTATTATTATTATTTTTATTTGAGGTAGATAGGTCCAGGTTCGGAGAGTAAAAATCCAGGCCAAAATTTAATTTCAACCAACCAGTTGAGTATAACAAGTCACAGTCACAGAGTACTCAACTGGTTGGTTGAAGCAAAATTTTGGCCTGGATTTTTACTCACTGGACCTGAAACTATCCACCTCTGATTATTATTGTATAACTGTTTACTTGTCCTCTGTGGCCTGTGGCTGAGACAAGAAAGAATCAATTAAAAATGATTCTCTCTTACTAGTTGCCTTAGTTGCCATGTTCTGGTATGTCAAAGACGCCCAGTTTCCCGCAAGGGAGCATGGTGGCATACTGAGGAGCACGGAGTCTGTGAACGTCGCAGTCACCAAACTTGAGGAGTTCAGGAGTTGCAAAGGAAAATCTGGAATATCAAATGATTCAATACATCTGATCACACAAGAGGCTCAATCAGATTTTAGAATTAGACCCAGTTTTAAAATAGACCTTTATAGCACTTTGACAATATAAGAAGTCAGTCAAGACCTTATGTCACCTTTTATTTTGCGATATTTGTAGCAATTTAACAAAAGCGGCAATTAACAACAATAGTCGATAAGAAGAACAGAGACTTACTTGCATAGGCCAAGGTGAACAGCACCCCAAAAGCGGTGATTCTGAGAGTCTGCATGGTCTTTGAACTTCACCGGTCTCGTCTAGTTCAAGTTAGAATAGTGCGAACAGGAGAGTAGCTTTTGAAACTGGGAGCGTAGAGGAGAACTGGTATAACCCGAACTACTCAGCAAATCAGAAAACGCCAAGAAACCAGTTTGACTGGGTATATTGAATTTTTTATCTCCCATCCCTAAGGTAGGGCTTTATTGTGTGACGTCATACCTGTCTAATGCATATGAATTAAATATTTTTTCATTGTTCTTGCAGGCCAATATACTGCACACTGGCCTCGAATCTCTTATGTAACAGTTTCAGGTGACTTGTTTTAAAGTTTGAATCTCCTGGGGTGGCATTGTAAATGACTTTTTCCACTGCATTGAGAACCGTATTGCAGCTGGTGACTTTGTGTGTGGCCCAACATGTTAAGTCATGCTCTGCGCTACCATTGTGGACCACACCATCCCCACCCTATCGCAAAACAATCTGTGACGTTTTTTAACAAGGATGCTCAGTACTTACACCTAAGTTATTTGCGTCAATCTTTCAGTAGTCCAGCTTCCTGTCTAATCACCTGGTTATTCCTTGTTTTCCAAGCTTCCTTTACAGTATCTTCTAAATAGTTGACCTACGAAATATCATATCATGTGACACATATTTTTCACCAAAGACAGCTACGACGCTTCACTTTTATGTCAACTCATATTACCATAAAATTTAACTTGTGATTGAGACGGCACGACAATAATACTGGTAACAGCATCAACAACGATATTCATCAAATATGAAGTGAATTTATGATGATGAAGAAATCTGGTTTCCCTGTGGTCTAACTGACTGATCTTGCTGACAGTTTTCCTGCCACAGACAAGCGGCCAGGGAGGACCTAACAGGTTACTTTGGTTCACCGATGACAGTGATGTTGATGTGATGGCAGTTTTAGTGCAAGCTGAGCCATTTTTTAGTGATTCTAGAATATCTGCAACAATTTATTTCAGTCCTACAGGGAAGTTCAAACTTACTAAAAGGCAAATCTAGGCCTACTGTTGTCATTGAGTTGTATTTTATTTTGTCCCTTTTTTAAGTTGATAAATTAAACCAATTCCCTCTTAGAAGATAGTCAAAGCCTTATTTCTTCCATACTGGTCTTATTTATTTGTTTGTCTATTTATTTGCTATTTTGTATTCTTCAAGATAGTACAAAGTACGCGCAAGCACTTTGTGAACTCATTTAATAAAACAATGCCTGTTTCAATCTCTTCTATTTCCCTTGTTATAGCCTATAATATCAAAAGCATATCATTTGTAACTAGTCTGCTAAGCAACTGTATGTCCCTGTAGTCGCGCCGCGGGGACGCGCGTTCGGGACGCGCGGCGGCGGCGAAGAGGGAGGTAGCGGGTAGCGGGGGGTGTGTTTCTATACGAGTCTGTTGGGTGGGGCTTCAGGAGCGGAAAAGGATGCGCGCTGGGGCCGCCAAGACAAAAAAGGAGGGGTGGGTGGGGGGTGACATGGAGGGCGGTGTTTATATGTAATTGAGCAAGATAACTGACTAGATGCAATTATTTATGTATCCCGTTCCTCATTGTCTGCGCGAGCCATTTGTTTTGATTTCATATTTAATTATTTATAATTATCCGGGTTTTCCGGGAGTTTTTTTTTTGAGGCTCCGGTTTCATTTCCTCTCAAGCCAGCTTACCACCTCCTGTCCTGTGCACTCGCAGAAACTTCCCGTCTGAGCAAAAGACTGCTCGAAAAAAGAAGCGAACGAGCAGGAGCAAGTGGGGCGGAAAGAACAGGGGATCGGTGCAGAGGAGCTACTGGAGGATAAGCGCAGTCAGTTTACGTAAAGGGGGGAAAGGGGACCGCGACGGGACGGGAATTTATTCGTTTCCGGTGCTGGGCAGATGATTGCATGACAGACCCAGAGATCTTTCTCAGTTGTGGGGTCTTGCATCCTGCGTGCGTATTTCGGGGGTTTTAATGGGACATTTGCTTAGCTACAACCCCCATCCCTACCAGCGAGCTATTGATTGAGTCTAATACAGGCATTTTGTCCTGGGAAATCAGCCCATATCATCGGGAAGGAGGGCTGTCCCCCCCACTTCCCCCCCAGCCCCGGGGTCTTCCCGGTCGGCTGTAGCCGAGCTAAAAGCATGGCAGGAAATCTGAAGAAAGGGGGGCTGATCGGCATGATGAAGGACGCGTTCCAGCCCCATCATCACCACCTCCACTCCCATCACCAGCCGGGCTCCGTGGACAAAAAGACGGTAGAAAAATGCTGGAAGCTTATGGACAAGGTAAGTTATTCTGGCGATTGTGGAGATCGAATTTTTGTCATATGGACCTGCAGGCGTCGGTTTGTGTACAACCCAGGTGCATGTCGCTTATTTCACTTCACGGTACCGATTGTTGTTTCGAGACGTCGATCGACGAGGTAGTTGATCAGCGCGACGGCGCTCCATCCATAACGGATTGGCTGCGTTAGTTTGCATATATAGATACCCATTAACCAGCCAGGCATGCATGCACTAGGGCTAAATACTAATAAACGTGTTAATGCAAATCTTTGGACTGGTGTTCTACGCCGGTTTACAGTTAATTAGCGGGTTAATTTGCGGTGTCACAGCCTACAGGTGCTGTCCTGTCACTGATGTCAGAGTGTCACGCTCTCATTCCGCGTGGCTTCGTGCAGCTTGACAAGAATATGCTCTTTTGTTCCGTTGTAGTCTTTTGGCTGCTTCAGAGGAAATAACCTACTTTATACTTAGTGTAACATCGAAGCGGGAGGCTTGCATTTTCTTATATACAGTAGGAGGTCTCGAGTCATACGCATTATTGTACTTAATAAAAGTTGTAGTTGGTTGGTTGCCCTGATAACTTATTGTAACTTACTGTTGCTTATTTGCATGGATCTGGTGGCGCAGGTCAAATTGCAAATGACGTCTCAGTGAATTTGTAAGCCTGGGGCTAGTTATTTGGGTTAGTGGGCTGAGCCTCTGTGCCTGTGATCGGAAGGACACTTGTTTGAGGCCAGCCTCGGTAGAATAGTCACATGGGCCCTTGAGCAAAGGCCCTTAAGCCCCAGCAACATGGGACTGCTGCCGGTGGTTGTAATGGGGAGCAAGATGGGGTAGGCAAAGAGGGAGTTTCTCCACAGGGATCTATAAAGTATTATTATTATTAGTCTGTACCAGTTGGAGAAATTTTTAGCATCTGAATATAATAATTTTTTTTAAAAGAATGACTTTAAACATAAGTATATAAAGGTGCGTGCTGGGAGGAGTGCATGCGGTGAAATGCCTAAAAACTTAGTGTCAGTTGAGGTCACTGTTAATCTGGAGGATTTTGCTTTTGTCAAACCTTAGAAGCGGCATGTGAGGTACATCACCACCGGCTTACCGTGGCGACACCAGCTGCCGGGGAAGATTAACATGTTATCTCCAGTAGTGACACTGTGGGCCGATGATGCAGCCCACCAGATTAGGGTTTTTAACACTTATGATAACCTGGCAGGCATCCTTTAAAATATCTTTGAGTGTGAGGATTCATAATGCGATTCTCTGTTTCATTGAAATCATTTTGTGAATTGATGTTTTCTGCCTTTTGACAGTAACGATGAGTGATTTGAATGAGGTTTTTTGCAAATTTAAATTTAGCTTTTTGAAGACACTTTCATGCCTCGTAACAGCTGTGGTTAGTTGGCGCCTCGCATTTGCAAGTTTGTACATGCCAGCTCCTTGACTGGTCAGCGGGGTGACTTCCTCTGCTCAGGATTCTGTGTGATAGGCTGTCTGTCTGTCTGTCTGTGTGTGTGTCGTTTTCCCCTCTGTCCCCAGTTTCGCAGTTGAAGCTGAAGGTATTTCCCCTCCCGTGTGGAGTTTGTTTGTTACATGGGTGCTGTGAAGCAAACATTGCCCAGCTCTCCTTTGCGTGCCGACAACTTGGGTCTGCAGTTCAGGTGTTCCGCCCCTGGTTCTGGTGGCTCTGTGGTGGTACCTACAGCCCAAGTAAGCTCCACCCTCCCATCCCTGTAAGCAGACCACGAGGCTGTGTCTGATGCCGAACCGGAAATGGAGGCTGATGGACTTCCACTTATGGCAGGGTTTGTGAAAAAAAATAGCGAAACGGCGAAACATACAAGAGATTTACCTTATAAATGCTGTACTTTTTGCCCCCCCCCCCCAAGTAAAAGGGCCATAAAGACCAAAGATCCCTTTAAAATATGAATACATAAAATGGACCCACTCTGATTCTTTAGCCAGATTCTGCATATGTGTGTATTTTTGTGTTGGTGCACATGTGCTTCCTGACAGAGCAATTTCTAATATATGTGTTAAAATCTTGATAGCCAGCCAACAGATGTTCCCCAGTCTGGTGCACTGTCATATAAGGCCTGTACTAAGTACATGGGGGGCATCCAGAATTTTCTAATGAACAGACACACAACAAACCATTCATTAATATGTTTTAGGGAGTTGCCATGTTTTTTAAGTATTTACATCAGTTATAAAAGTAGTTAGTAATAATAAAAGGAATAACAGTCAAACAGAGTCGAGTGGAAAATGTTTGGACTTCATCTGTTATGGGTTGTAGGACTTCAGTAAAGTAAATCTTATTGCCCCCCCCCAGCTTTTCTGTCCTTGTGGTCTGAGGTCACAGAGTTGTATCTTTATTTCCTCCTTAGTGTCTTGGTTCGTACTTCCAGAATTTTCCCACCTGGGGTGTGGATTATGAGGTGCCTGGCAGGGAGGCCTCCATGTTTGGGGGCTCTCTGACCTCTGTATGACATCACCTTGGCCCCACCCTCGGGGGTCCCCAAGTCCATGCTGCTGATAAAGCCACCTCTTGCCGTCCAAACGTGACCTTTTATTTCATATGTATGCATGAATAATGAAG
>JAODLD010000044.1:18479600-18492657 GCA_026781065.1 Mormyrops boulengeri | reverse complement strand
AGCTGAGCGGGAGGATCTGCCCATTCAGAGATCTGGGGGTAATTCAGTGTTATTCTCAGATTCTGCTGGAGACAGAGCAGCTGGATAAATAATCCCCATGGAGGAAGCGTGACCGTGGGCCCTTTGTGCAGCCTGAAGGCCCTCATTAGCTGTTAGCGAGCGGCATAGCGCCATAGAGTAAACTGCAGAGTTTAAATAGCCTGGGATACGGGGCGCGGGGGGGGTGGTGGAATCTGAGCAGCTGCCTTTAGGTACTTCTTGGTTTAGTGATTCATCTTAGCCAGAGGAGTATAGAGGGGCGGAGCCACATGGGTACTGGCCCATGCTGGAAGCTGATTGGGCCCCGAAGTGACCTCTCCCCTGTCAGTCATCGATCAAAAACATATCATTGACTAATGATAGAGTTGGCCCCTCTGTTTGAATTATGCTGCCCCCCCCACACCCACATCTTTAAGAAAATCCTAGAATCGCCCCTGTTTTCAGCAAAGATTGGTTTTACATAACCGATTTTGCAGTGACTGATGCATTGTTCACATTCCCACAGCGATAAGGATATATGATGTTATCTTTTGGTGTGTAATATCGGTTACAGTGGGTAGAGGACGTGAGCTCTGGGTGTGGATATGGCGTCTGTACCCATGTTACTGTCGACCGCTTTCAGCTAGGGGCGCAGGAGCATATCCAATCCACGGAGCTCCTGGCACGTCTATGGGGGCGGGGCCATAGGTGTACTGACCTCAGCTGAAAGCTGATTGGTCCCCAAGAGTGCCTACTCTCCTGTCACTCACCAATCCAAAACATATCATTAGCTAATGATATGGCTGATTTTAGCCACCGTGGTTGGTGTGGCCAGACTGGTACATACCGGCGAGCGTGGGAGCCTGGGTTGTCGTGTGCATCCTCAGTCGCGTCTTTGTTTCACGCACGATGCGAGGGGGCTATATTTGGACCAGGCAGTACAGGATGTTCTGATATGCTAATTATGGGGGAAGGGCTGCATCCACCACATCTGCCTTGATGTCAGGATTTTGGTCGGGTGTGACGGGGGCCCCGGCGTGACGCTTTCGGCGTGTCTGTGTGTTGCCCCCAGCCTTGGTCCTCGCTGCTGCGGAACTGGAACAGCCTGGCGGTGACCCATCCGGGCTACATGGCGTTCCTCACGTACGACGAGGTCAAGGCACGACTGCAGAAGTTCATCCACAAGCCTGGCAGGTAGGAGGCCACGCACGCACAACCAGGGGGTAATGGTAAGATTTTTTAGGGGAGGGGCAGAAGAGGGGCCAAAATTTATACAAAGGAGCCAGTCTTCTCATTAGCCAATGATATGCTTGGAATCGTTGAGTGACAGGGTACTCTGAGGGCCAGTCAGCTTTCAGCTCTCCCTGTGGTCCCACCCCTCGTGCCCATCACAATACACACACGCCTCACATGTACTGAACCTGAGTCTGATGTCGATGTTAGTGGTTTCGGTGGCTGTATTGATCCCAGTCTCCCCTTCCCGGCTCCCTGAACTCACCCTGCTCTCCATCCGCCCCCTTCCCAGCTACATCTTCAGGCTGAGCTGCACGCGGCTCGGTCAGTGGGCCATCGGCTACGTGACGGCGGACGGCAACATCCTGCAGACCATCCCCCACAACAAGCCCCTCTTCCAGGCCCTCATCGATGGATTCCGGGAAGGATTGTGAGTTTGGGCCCCCCCCCCATGGTTGGTTCAGACGGCACATTTGCCTAAAGGTGCAGAGGTCAGCTTATGATGCCCCCTGCAGTTTTAAATCAAATGAGGGAAGAAATCTCATTCGACATTCAGAATCAAGAATCAAATTTGACGTTTCCCACAATGCTCTATCCTCTGCCAATAATTTTGGCTCTGTCAGTATGTACTCAGGTCATGTTTTGACTTTGTTTTGGCCAATGAATACACATACTGTATATTTTAGTTTGCTTCTTGTTCCTCGTCTTTCCATTGTTGACGGTATGTGACCGGTTCATATGAAGAATGTGAAAGTAAATATTTTGTCTTTAGCGACAAATGGACTCTGCCAGGGGTTGAAAACCAAAGTATTTTTAAATCTGTACCCATGATGCTAATTTTGGAATTCCATCATTCTCATTGGTCGGTGTGAATGAGCAGGAATTCTGTAACCAATCAGAAAGGCAGCAGCTGATATGCCCCCTTGCAACTCCTCTCCCCTCCAGTTACCTGTTCCCTGACGGTCGTGCTCAGAACCCAGACTTGACCGGATTGTGCGAGCCGTCGCCGCAGGACCACATCAAAGTCACGCAGGTGGGTGTGTCCCTGCCGTCGTCATGGCAATGTGGCATTTCGTGCTCAATCCGGTCCCACCTGCCTGATGTCGCGTGTGTCTGTCCCTACAGGAGCAGTATGAGCTCTACTGCGAGATGGGCTCCACCTTCCAGCTTTGCAAGATCTGTGCCGAAAACGACAAGGACGTGAAGATCGAGCCATGCGGGCACCTCATGTGTACGTCGTGCCTCACCTCCTGGCAGGTAGGGGGCGTCCTTCCCCACACCCCTCTCCCCAGCTACCGCACATCCCCCCTGACCTTCTCCCATCTCTTCTTGCCCCAGGAATCGGAGGGCCAGGGCTGCCCCTTCTGCCGCTGCGAGATCAAGGGCACGGAGCCCATCGTGGTTGACCCCTTCAACCCCAAGGACAACAGTGGCGGCTCCATCAGTGGCTGCTCTGGCTCCTACGGCATGGAGGGCATCCCCTCCCCCGGCTACGACGACGACGATGACGACCGGCTGGAGGACCCCCACCTCGTGATGAGCAACATGACATTTACCGGGGTATAAATCCGCTGTGGCACCCACATGTGCATGTCAATCCGGGTCGGGTCAATTAAACCCTCCGCTGTCGCTACAGGCTGTAGCAAGATTTTGATCTTACCTGTAGGATGTGCTTTGTGTGGCCCCCACACAAGATGCATATGAGTTGCTCAGAGGGTTAGGGACGCTGTGCCTGTGATCGGAAGGGTGCTGGTTCTAATCCTGGAGCTGGCAGAGTAATTTCACTGTTGGGTCCTTGAACAAGGCCTATGACTCCCAGTTTCTCCAGGGTTTGGTTCACCCTGCTCTCAAATAAAAGCACCTGCTAAATAAATTAAGTGTAATGCCGTCCACTTTAAAGGATAATGTCAGAGGGACCTTCCGATGTTTGGGCGGTGCTGTTTCTATGCTTGCGACCTGTGACCCGCACCTGCGCTAACCTGGCTGCATCACTTCCTGAAGGTGGAGCGGCCCTCCTCCCCCGTTTCCATGGCACCCCAAGCCTCCCTGCCCCCCGTGCCGCCCCGTCTTGACCTGCTGGGGCAGCGACCATCCAACCAAGCGGGGGCCTCCAGCCCAGGCGCTACATCCAAGGCAAGCCCCCCCCCCACCACATACAAGATGCAGTGAGATCAGTGCCAGTCAATTCTGACATTCTGAGCCCTATTTTTTAAGGCTTTAATAATCAGCTTCATCCTTTAATGTTTAAAAGGACGGTTTTCCAACACTTTTAAGAATTAAACTTTTTTACTTTTGAGTGTAGAATTGGGGTCTCATTTTTACCCTCATACCTCTGTTACTCACAGGCCCAACCGCATCACAAGGACAAGCCCCTCCCCCTGCCCCCAGCCTTAAGGGACCTCCCCCCACCTCCGCCTCCTGACCGCGCCCCGCTGTCGGCTGGCACCGAGGGGCGCCTCCAGCGGCGGCCCCTGCCCAGCACCCCTGGGGAATCCTCCCGTGACAAGCTGCCCCCAGTGCTGCCCCCTAGCTGTGGCATGCCGGACTGGAACACGCGGCCGCCGCCCAAGGCCCCAGCGCAGGTACCCGGCTCCCGCGAGCTATCGAACCGGCATTCCCTCCCGCTGGCCCTGCCATCCGCGCTGGATGGGCGACCCGACGGGCGTGCTGACCCACTGAAGCACAGCTGTTCCCTAACCCTGGACCACCAGTTGGTAAGACATACGTCTGAACCTACCATCTGTAGGACAGCACTGGTAGTGCACTGACCTCATTTGACCTGGACTACTTACCGTATGAATCTGTCCCCACCTTTATCGGCGTGGAGCCTGCATGTCTGGGCGAATTAAACTTCTGATGGTAGTGTCCTTGTACCGTGTTTTCCTTCAGAATAGTGGAGGTGTGGCATCAGGCAGCCATGAGTACGACAGCCCCAAAGTAAAGCCCTGCACATCTATAAATGCCCTTTACGCCGTCACCAGCAGGTACGGGCGCTTTTATGTGTTTATGTATGCATACCCATATAAGTCCACATGTATTTTTATGTGAGTCCCTCTGATGCCCCTCCCCTCTGATGCCCCGCCCCCCTGCCAGGCCACACCCACTCTTGAAGTCACTGACAGCAGAGGAGGCTGGTGGGAATGAAGAGGATACAGAATACATGAGCCCATCTTCCCGCCCTGTGCACCTGCCCGTGGGGGATGTGGTGCCCAGACCTGCCCGGTGAGACCCCCCCTCCCCACTGGCAGCTAATCTCTATCATTTGCATGGCGTCTAATCACATGCCCCCCCCCCCATCTATAATTTCCGGCTCTTATTTCCTGCACGTGTAGGATGTCCCAGCCGGGACTAATTGGCTTCTTCTTCTCCCTCTCTCTGCAGGTCGATGTTGGCTGATCCGGATCCCGAGGGACCGCAGACATACGAGGCCATGTACAACATCCAGGGCCATTTCCTCACAGCCCAGCCACACCAGGCCAGGGACTCTGGTATGTTGCCCGTCTGCTCAGCAGCGCCGTCAGTGTAAACCGGTACATCTCTAAGTGAGGTCCCCCCCACGCTGGGAGGCATCAGTGATCCTGGGCGGGGGGATGTGCATCGATCTTGTTAGCTCTGAGCTCCCAAAGCCTCAGTTGAGCTGATGAATTATATCCATGTCTCTCTAAGGTTGTAACTTTTACTTTGTGTTAGAGCAATCTTACAGGGGAGTAATAGGTGTAATGAAATAAAGACTAATCTTTCCTAATGCAGGTCTGTGTGCTTCGTTATTTTTATAATAGGGTGACAATCCTACGACAGGATTTGTGAACTACCGTTTCAATTAAAAGGACCCGGATTTCACTTGAGCGCTGAGTTCTTGCTGAGTGCTGATTGGTCAGTCTCCTGTAATCATGCATGTGTCACTAATCTTAATGTGAAACAGCTGGACGAGTTTTTCAATCAAGGAAACAAACCAGTCAAAGCACAAGAAGAGCTGAACTACTTGGCCAAGCACAGGAGCCTTTCAGCTTTTAAAGTAGTTTGTAAAACCTGAAGTAGCTCAAAGTGTCCCCCCGCATGGATTATCTGGCCACCCTGCCTTATGACTGATAATCTTATGAATAATATGAATATGAATATGAATAAGTTGTTTTAAATCAGTATTATTTGATTGAATGTTTAAGTGCTAATAACATTTATGAGAATAAAATATATATACGTGCATTTACATACATTTCTGTATTATTTTTTAACAAAAAAGATTAATATTTTAAAATAACAGCTGAAGACTTGACAGGATTGATCAGGCTAAACTAGTGTTGCGCAACCCAGTCCACAGGGACCCCCAGACAGGCCAGATTTTTGTTCCCACCCAGCTCCCAGCACATCTGTACCATGTATTTGGTGTTTTTGATTGGCTGAGAGCTGGGAGGGAGCAAACATGTGGATTGTCTGGGGGTCACTGTGGACTGGGTTGAGAAACACTGATCTAAACCAATCAAGTGAGCAAATCAGGCCAGACTGTAGATAGGGTGTGGATGAAGATGAGGGAGTGACATTTGTAGCTCTGAGTCACACAAGGTGACATCAGAGGGTTTGCCCACAGCCTGTACTGACCCCTGTGACCCCTCATGTTACACTCAGACTACTCAGATTTGCCACCAGTGGCCAGCACCAATGGCCCTCGGTTACCCCTGCCGAGTGATGATATCACCAGTGAGAATGGCTACGACCTCCCCAGGCCACCACTGCCCCAGGGGGCTGCACGCCGCACTCTGTCTGACATCGGCGGCACCTCGTCCTCCTTTGCCCGGCTCTCTCTGGACAGCGAGCCTGGTGGATCCGGTGAGTACCATCCTTGGTACTGCAGGAAACCTTTAGCTTAGCATTTATAGCACTTCACTGATGTGATGCTTTAAGGAAGAATGCTACTATTTGATTGAGTCAGCAGTTCCTCTTTGTCATTCTACGTTCACTCTCTCTCTCTCTTTTTCTTATCAGGCTTTTGTGAGTCTGGCCAGGCACCGGAACGACCCCCCAAGCCATTGCCCCGCAGGATCAACTCTGATCGGCGGCAGAGCCCTGTGCCCCCTGGGGGTGGAGCTGGGGGCGGGGCCATTGGGGTAGGGTCCAGCCCACAGATCACCAGTGAGATTGAGCACCTCATGAGCCAGGGCTACTCCTACCAGGACATCCAGAAGGCACTGATGATCGCGCAGAACAACGTGGAGATGGCCAAGAACATTCTGCGCGAGTTTGTCTCTATCCCATCCGCCACGCACATCCTCACATAGCGCCCCCCACGGCTAGCCAGCTGCCACATCAACCGCCACCCCATCCCCCCGACTACAGCTTCGGTTAGGTCACGACTGAGAGGCTTGCTAGTCGCCGCTTTCAGCATGAGCGCCAGCAGAGGAGGCGTGTTTTTGCGCGTGCGTGCAGACGCCCGCACGGTCATGTGACACAGATGAGTAAAATGATCTCGAGATCTGGTGGACAGCTTTCACCTGGGGGTGTAGCTGGATCCTCTTCGGGAGACCGTGGGAGGTTTCCGCTGTGCCCTCCCCAGGCGGTACAGTGGTACTGTAATGGATCGGAGGCTTGTACACAATGCCCAGGAGCCCATGAGTGTGCCCACCACGGCTGAACCGTATGGAGTACCATTTTGCTTCTGCAGTATTTAAAAATGAAAAAAAAATTGAACGTCCTGTTGTGAAACGTGTCGTTCAGGAGCTTTCAGGAATCTTGGTCTGTTTTTTTCCCCTTGGAAGCTACACTCCGCAGACTTCCCTGGCGCTCTGTCAGCTCCGTGTTCAAGCAGAGTGTTTAATAACACAGTAACCCCGCCCCCGCCCCCCTCACGTGTTGGCATAATCTCCTAGGTGTGGGCTTATTGCTCTAAGCAGCTTTGGTCACAGCCCACTCAGGAAAGGTAGAAGGTACTGGCGCATGGGGTGTCTACAAATCTTTTTTTTTTTCTCGTCCCTTTCTGAAGCTAGTTTTTCGTCCGCCACGCTTAAACAGAACAAAATAGTGGAAGGAACAACTTGACAGTCGTAGATGTTGATGTCTCACTCATTCTGTGAGGGGTCCAGAAACACTGTTTGTGCGTGAATGTACACCCCCACATCCTCTCACGAACTACTTCGCCAGTTGTCAGAATTACCCCTGTCCAGGAGGAGGTGCTGTCCGACCACAGAAGTGTCACGGATTACCCCCCTTCCCGACCTCTGATCGTCTTGCATCTGTTCTGAGGATAAATTTTACACAAGAAAATACTTATTTGTGACTTAGTTTAGCTTCTAAACTCATTTAATTTTCTAACCCTGACTCCTAATGGGCATTTTTTTCTTTGGGGGGGTGAATAAAAACAAGAGTACTGAAATATGGTAGAAAAGACACAAGAAAGAGGATAACCTTCTTTTTTTATTCTTGTACTAGCTGTCGGAGGACCTGTGTGTCTGGGTTTTGAGCCCTGCCGGGATCTAACTCCCAGAACTGTTGTCGTTTTGAATCTGAAGTGCTTTACTGCTGCTGCCGTTGTTTGTTAATGCTAGTCACGTAAGCCTTACGTGTGTATTTAGAAATCCAGTGTGGCGTGGTCCTGATTGTGTTGTTTTTAAAGTGACAGTATCCCCGCCCCATCACATGGCTTGAAAATACTTGAACGTGTTAGAATCATCGGAGACTTGATCACAAAAAGCTGAGCCGAGTCGCCCTTCTCTCTCGCCTTGGGCGATCAAATGTGAGAAATTGCATGTTCGGGCGACTTGGGAAATGCAGAAAAGGCCAGAAGTTGACACTACCTCATTTAAAAGCGAGTCCTTACGTTATAGACTAGTCCGATCGCCAGGCTGGCCGGAAAGCAGGGTCGATTTATACATAATTCTAAAACTGTTCGGGTTATTTATCAGAAACTGCAACAAATAGCCACATCGTTGGGGTACTGAAATTCCCCTAGTTGAGTGGGAGATGTGTGTGTTTTGGTCAAAGGAATAAATACTCCCTGGCCAAAATACCCTTCCCTTCCCGCTCTATTTTACCCCACACATATTAATAACGAAATGTCATCATCTGTAATAGGAATCTAAAAGCACTTAGCGCATGCGCATTCATTGCGGGGACTTGTTTCCATGGTGACGGACGCCACCTGGCAGCCCAGTCTTCCAGTATGGTTACGTTCTTGGCTTTGGTCTTGGTCCAATGCGCGGTTTTTGTCCCTCTGTCGTTGCCTTAGGGTTCGTTCTAGGGTAGATTCCCGTTGTTTTGCGTTGACGGTTTGCTGAGCGGAACTGAAAGTTTCCGTGTAATTTCTGATTACTGTATTCATGTATGTAGATGTACGATTTGCATTGAGTTTACGTGCTTGTGTGCTTTTTCCTGACCGCATTCTTTTTGCGCTTCAGATACTGTCACTTTAAACGCAGGTGTATGAACTTACTGAACATTTAGCTCATTGTCATTATTTACTTATGTGACCAATAATGTGAGCAGTGCCATAATTTTAAATAATGATAAATTCCAGAATTTTCTCTTGAAGCATTTTGTTGCTATGCTGCCACTTAAGCCTCCAGATACAACGCAATGCACATAATGTAATATCAGCAATTCTGTGTGTCGTGCTCACCCAGCTGTAACACGCCTTGTGGAATCAAGGGTAATGTGGCATGTTGTGATGTTTAATTACATTAAAAGGGCACTTTTCCATTGTTGCCATAAAGTCCTTGTGCTAACTATTTAGTTTTTTTGTAATTTTTTGTAATTTTATAATGAACAATAACACGTGATTTATACTATAACATGACGAATTCATAAGAATTGTGTAAAAAATGAGCTGATGTCATTCTGAATGCTTGAAGATGGAGCAGTTCTCCGCTTCGTTGATTTTATTGCTTTTTGTGGGTTTTACGTCCGAGTCTCCGATTCTCTGATGTAGGCCTAGTCGTCTGGTACATATAGGCATGGTTTCATGTACACTGATGTAACAATGTCAGTTATTATATTTAAACCTACCTGGTTTAGAGGTGTAGTGAGCACTATAATGACCTCAAATTATTTATCCTCTGATATGAAGTGGAAATTTTGTAATATTTTGACAGCACAGGGACGTTAAATAACTGAGAGCGTTTCGTTTTTTTTTCCTTTTCTTTCGAGAGCTCTCAAATGTTTGGGACTGAAGAGTAAGTGACCGGAATTAGTGTGTGAATGTACTTATGGTACGTTACTTTAGGTCAGTGTTACTGATACACCGCCGCCGAGTGCCGTGGTACAAAAACGGGTTTGCGGAAAGATTCCGGGTGGAGAGGCCGTTCGTGCGCCACCCTCCCCGTGTCAGGCGCGCCATTCCCTGGCGTTTTGTCTACTTGGTCCCTGGAAGAGCGTATCCACAAGACGGAATCGCTACAAAAAAACGCCTTTTTTGGACATAACAATGAACTTCTCAGCACAAACTTGTTGAAGTTGTACTTAGTAGTACTTGTAGAACATTGTGGAACAGACATTGTGGTCAGTCCTTGTGCAATTAAATGTTCTCTCTACAGAGAGGTGCGCTTTTCCTTGATTTAAGCCTATGAAATGATGTGCGCTCCGTAAAAGCGCGTGTACGTGCGTGGTGAGTGTTGCGCGGTCATTCAGGCGTGGACGAGGCGCGCTCACCGGATCCTTGCAGCCCCACGTAGCAGACGGCACTCACCGCCGCAAGTAGTTGGACCGTCCGGTTTCAGAGTAATCCTGAGCCCCTGAAAATATGTTCATTGTAGCAAAGCGAAGCTCAATGTGGACAGTGATTTATTGAACAGGCATTTCTGGAAATGCTGTATAACCAGGCAGACTGCAGGGCTAAGTGACTCAACAGAGCGTGTTTTTAACGTAGTATCATTATTCCTGTAACTGTTATTGTGCTTTAAAATAAGTTAATATCGATTCATATAATATATCAGTGTTAATGATCTTTGGTTGTTATGTTTATAAAGAATAAAATGTGTTAATGTGTGGAAAAGTTGACTTTTTTATTTTTAATTCTTCTGCAGCTTGTACAAACCTGAAAAAGTTATCATAAATGCGAGAAATTTCTCTCTATAGGTCTTTTCATAAAGAATATTACAGTTTATTTTTATTACATTTTTTTCATTGCATTCATGCGTAGAAATAATTACTAATGTTATTTATTAATTTTATGATGCTGTACCCCAATCGAAGATGCATAATGTTTTGTGTCCCTGGAATTTTTTGCACCAGTCATTAAAGCATTTTTGAGTATGTGTATGTGATGTCTGCTCTGTCCCGCCCCCGCGTTGTCTGTCGACATTTATCATGTTCAGTTCGCAGCCTCCCCGACGTGAATGCCGTGATGATAATGATTTGACGTGAGGCGTGACGTCGTGGATTGTTGTGTTCTTTTCAGTTTCCTGTTAAATTACCGCGGCGTGTATACGCAGCCCCCGTTGTCCAGTTTCACAACATTATCTTGACTGGAATGTCTCAACTTTAACTAATGATTTGAAATGAGCGTCCTGTCACTTCGATTTCTGCAGTGACTTTGGGTTTAGTCCGCTGTGCGAGACGACCTCAGTCTGCGTCCGGAAATAACACGTGCTCACTGCCAGCAAATTTTAGAGGGCAGTATGTTTTTATGCATATTTACTTGACTCTTTATTAAGTCCTGTTTGTTACTTGAAGAGGACAGAGCTATAGGCTTAAGCTTTTAGATGACATCTCGTATGTGGCAGTGTGACTTCGCCAACTTCGTCATCCTCTCAAATCAAATTTTTAACACTTAGCGCTACCGTCAAAGTACATGCCTGTTGTATATTTCTCATGGTAACTGCTGAATAAACCCATTGTTTGATTGTGAACAGCAGGTAGGCCTGTCCATTCCATTTGTGCATTTTGGAAACGGGGGACATCTGTTATCTAGTCAGACATGGTTCAAACATGGCCCAGGGTTTTATGCTATTCTCAATCAGGAGCAGACCGATTTATGAAATTGGTAACAACATCCGATGGTATCAGTGTCTTAAAGAGACAGACTCTGGTTTTTAAAGTAATGGTCGTTTTTATTTGGTATGTTTTTTTCCTCTAAAGAATTTGTAAAAAAAAATGCAACCATTGTTCAACAAAGGTTTTATGCATACACATCTGTCTAAAAACATTGAAAAATATGAAAATTTACTAGGTTTACCAGGGTCCTGTATACATGCATGCAAAATGATTTTTCTCTTTCATTTAAAACGGGGATGTTTAAAATTGGGAGATTTTTTTTTTACTCTGTAAAAATATTTGCAAGGTTGATCTGCAATGGTGTCCTCTATGGATGGGGGCCCAGAAATCTGGGATTGGGGGGGGGTTGTATAAAACAGCAGGTTGACCATAAGAACATAAGAAATTTACAAACGAGAGGAGGCCATTCGGCCCATCAAGCTCGTTTGGGGAGAACTTAACTAATAGCTCAGAGTTCTGCCATCAGAGACTTAACTAATAGCTCAGACCAGTGTCAACTGGGTTTTTTTACTCACGACTGCCGAGTAAGAACAGTGATGCTGGAATCCAAGAATTGGAAACCTCCAGACTGACTAAAATGATACATGAGAAACAGCTCAACCACGTGGGTTTTCACTCACCCTGAATATGACAAGTCAATGTGACATCACTACAAGAATGGATGTGGGTGAAAAACAATGATCATCTTCATTGGTTCCCAGAACTGTTTCCATTCCAGCATCGACAAAATGGGATGATAAACTGTATGAGCACTACAAAATAAATCCCACTTACAAATGATTTTGGATAAAACAACGACGACTGAGAATTTTAATTTGGAATTTATCCCTGGAAAGCAGGTCTCTTGTGGAGGAATATGTAATTTGGGTCCCTTGTTTGTTTGCGGTTTTCTTCCTTGATAGCAAACAAAGGGTGCTTTGAGAAGCAGTGGTCTACTGGCCATGATTCCAGTGATGGTCAGTGAGGCAGACTGTCATATTTGTAATTCACTGCTTAGGGCAGTGAGCAGTCATGAAATGCACAATCCACAGTTGAAAGAGAAAACTTCGCTGACGGGAGTTTTACGTACACAAAAAATGTTGTGAGGGCAAAAAGAAAAATGATTGGTTTAGAGAGATAAACAATCAGATTGTAGAGGAGGTGGGACCAACCAGTAGGATGTCTTAGTCCCCCCTCGTCTAGTTGCTTGGACCCACCTCCTCTACCATCTGATTGGTTATCTCTCTCAACCAAACATTTTTCATTCTGCCCTCAGTGTAAGTAAAACCCCCACGAGCAAAAAATTCAATGCATCACTGTGATTTGACTAGCATGACTGATTTGAACAATTTGAACCTTAAGCCAGGAAAAAATTCTTAAAGATATAAGTCTAACATGATTACAAGTGATCAACAATAAACTATTCTGACATAGAATGGAAGATAGGGTAGTATTTGTCCTTCAAGGTCATTCTTTAGTGATGGTACTAGTGCCAGCTTACTTTGGGTGCTCATACATTTTCTTTTCATGTATATCTGTTTTTTTTCAAGATGTTGGTTGGACAATGACTGACTGAACTCCAGTTTATTCATCTTTTGTGTACCACAGACCCTGACCCACAGAGGCTGACCTGGGCCCTGTTTCACGAAGCAGGATTCTTTTTTTTAGCCGGATAACTTGTTAGATTTAAGGTAGACTGGGCTAAATGTATTTGAACTATGATGAAGTCCAAATAGCTCAGACTACCTTAAATCTGGCTAAGCAAGAAATCCTGCTTCGTAGAACAACCCCCCTGGACACTGCACACTGAAGGAGGACAATACAAAGCCATCATATCACTGGTGTTTTC
>JAODLD010000044.1:18453163-18465400 GCA_026781065.1 Mormyrops boulengeri | reverse complement strand
AAGCACCACGGTGTTTGGGCCAGTCCATATGCAGGGGGCTGTTGTGTCTAAACAAGCCCTTTGTTTTCTGGCAGTGTAACCATAACAGTCACCTGGGTGGCAGTTTCTCTCAAACTGCCCCCCCCCCCCCAATCCAGCTGGAGCCTCCAGCTGCGGCCTTTCTTCTGCAGATCACCCAACCCCCACCAACCTGTCCACACTAGAAGAAGCAACAACATCATATGCCTTTTTCTAGCAGGTGCCCTTTCAAACAGTCAGAAGGGGATCCCTGGTGACTGAGTTGACAGAGCTTGTCAAAAAACCGAACCCTTCCTCCCCCCTCCACATACTGCCCAAGATATCAGTTGGAGAAGACAAGAGCAGATGTGGCTACTGCTCCGAGGCCATCCTCCTGTGAGCTCTACATGATTCTGGCCCACTGCGGACTTTATCTCCTTAAGGTTCCCATCGGCTATCCGGGGCCTTCCAGGAACAGCTACAAAAGTGTCAAAGAGCCAGCTAACCCCCCCTTCCCCTACCATCGACCAAACTGTCGACTCCCATGTCATCCAAGCTGCTGCAGTGTCTCTGTTCACCGCTGCCTCCAGGTGATTTCTATGCACCAGTCTTTCCCAATCCGGTCCTCAGGGACCCACAGACAGTCCACATTTTTGCTCCTTCCCAGCTTTAGTACTGGATTGTCTGGTAGGGAGCTCGGTGGGAGCAAAAACATGGACCGGCTGTGGATCCCCGAGGACCGGATTGGGAAACACTGTTCTACACCAATGGTTCCACACAGGCCGTCCACTCAGCCAGGAACCATATAGCTACTATGCGTCTTTCCATTTACAAAGCAGGTTCTGACTCACAAAGCCTCAAATGTTGCATGAATGATGCTTTTTTATCACTCAAGGAACCAAGGTTAAGATGGGATCTTCAACATGTTCATTTCAAGGGAAAACGCAAATGATTGCAACCCTTTCTGCTGACATATTTATACTCTCTAGAATATTATTAAATATCTATGCCAGCACATTGCTGTATTTTTAATGGTGTCCCATTCAGGGTGTTGAATGGTTTTGCGTTTAAGGAGATAAGGGATTACATGCCCATGCCACACAGTACCTGAAGTGTGAAGAATCCACCTTAATCATCTCACTGCTGATCTAGGACCTCATGACAAGGCTATGAATGGGCTTTTCTTTCATTCTCTATCCCTGGTCAGATACCTGGTGCCCCCCTGACCACAGATAGCCACAGATAGTCTCCCCATTGTCCTTCCGGCTTAGAGATAGTCACAGGCTTTCAAAGCTGCTATTCTTTCTGATAGGAGATCTAGTGTTAAAGCCCAGATATCCAGTGTGGGAGGTGCTGGGGCATAAAGGGGCCCATCGCGCAACAGTAGGCATGCGACCGTCCGTGACATGGCCATGTCGCATGGCGAAGCGTCCCCAAGGTGTGAACCTTCTTTAACCTGAATCTCACAGCCCCCCAGCCTGAACCCACATACTCCTGAGAGCCTATGGCTCTGGCAGGGGCATAAGAAGGGCCATAATTCATATGAAGAGGTCAGTTTTATCATTAGCCAATGATATGTTTTGAATCAGTGAGTGACAGGGCAGGGGACACACCAGGGGCCAATCAGCATTCAGGTGGGGCCATTGCCCCTGTAGTCTTGCCCCCGTATACTGCTCTGGGCTCTGGCCACAAACCACAAGCTTGCCTCCCACTCACCCCCCCCTCCATTCCCCCATCCCTCGGCCCAGTGATGCATTCCTGATTCGGGCAGTGGCCTGGCAGAAATCCCCCCCACCACCCCGTGTGAGGGTTGGGTGTGAGTGAATCTGTCTGACAGCCATGTGGGACCCTGTCCAGCGTGTTTGTTTGGATGGGTGGGGCACTGTGGACTGTCTGACAACTTACCGGATGTGTGACGCCAAGAGACAAAGAGAGGAGATGCTAGAAAGACCATCGGCACACATGAATGATACCAAACAGGTAGCATGCTGTCTACGGTTTTGATTCAAGACACAGAATAGAATAGAATAGAATAGAATAGAATAGAATAATAAAAAATATTATAATCATATAATCATATATTTATTATTAATGTATTTTAAAGCTGTTAAGGTATGTGAGGATGTTATGGTATATTTACATGCTGCTTGTGAATGTTCTATGAATGCATTATGAAGATGCACTGAATGTTCTATGAATGCATTATGAAGGTGTAATGAATGTTCTATGAATGCATTATGAAGGTGTAATGAATGTTCAATGAATGCATAACGAATGCATTGTAAAGGTGCAGTTAATTTAAATTGTTACTAAACATTCTGCTAAGCAATCAAAATAATCATGCACATTAAACAATGCTGACACGGACATTGTTCATTCACCACGAAAATAACTGTGGTTAATAAACTTTAATCCTTTTATCTGAAACCTGCAATCCTGTGAATACGTTTGCATTATTTGCATCGTTTCTGAAACATAATATGTAGCAAATTGGTTCGACACCACTGCAGGATTAAAGCGAGTCTCCAGCCAATCTCATTTAGCTTGTCTCTCATTTAAATATTTTTAATATTTCTTAATATTTTCATTGATTCATCCAATTAAAGGCTCAAAGAAGCCTAACTGACGAAAAGCTCAGCTGGACAAAAAACTAATAAGGATTATTGTCAGGATGTCATAGCCCTCAAATCACATTTCCGGAGGTCTAGATGTAAATTTGGCGGCACAGAAATCTAAATAATACAAAACATGCAATATCATGCAATATTTATTAAGAAATCAGTCAAAGTTCAGTAATATCTAAGGTCTGCACATTCATTTTTAAATATCTACCCAGTAGAGGTCTCCCCAAACAACAAATGTTTTATTTATAACAAGATCTAAGAAAGTCTCCAGTATTCAGACTTTCTTTGGCTTTTCAGAGGGCTTGACTTGATAATGACGGTCATACCAAATTCTTTTGAAATACCCTTCGTTGCAGAACCCGTCCAAGGAGGAAAGCCTCACTAGATGAGCGAGATCCATCATGATGGAAGTCTTTGTGTCAATAAGGTTCTTCCTTATCTGATCCATTACTCAACCACCGAAGCAGGTTAGGGGCTAAAGCAGGAATAAAACTGTCAACGTGTCACTATGACAAGACCCAGGGTGAGATTCTTCTTTGCACCTTGTAAATCAGGTTGGAAGATCAGAGACCATGTGGTTCCAAGCCTGGGTTTGGTGATGGGGTCCCTAGTAGAGACAGGACTGTGCCATTGACTGCGAAAGACGCCTCATGGCAAAACAGCGTCACGTGCAGACGCAGTGTGACAAATGGCTGTGCAGTTGACCTGGTAATGTCGCTGAGAGATGTAGAGATGACACAAAGTTGTCTAGGTAGACTCATCAAATGGGAGTTAAGTTAGCTAGGGTAGTACCCCCTCCACTGGGGGGTTTTTGGCCACCAGAGTAGGCATTAAAGAGGACATGCTGGCCCCTTAACACCACTGCTAAGATGCTACCAGAAGCATCTTTGGTTCACGTCAGCTAGTCTGTTGGCAACAAAGAGGCACACCAGCCTGTGGCCAGCAGCCCTCCCAGAACAGCAGGGTAGAGGGGATGTTGGGAGAATTCCCCAGGGTCAGTGGTGTCAGGGTTTGGCAGCCAGACGGACCTGCTCTTATGGTTTTCTCATGTGCCTAAGAACAGACGCGGAAGCAGGCATCGCCGTGCCAGAAACGAGACCAGACAACCGCTTCGTCAGAAGGGAGCCTCGGATGCAGTATTACGCTTGCTTTGTTTTTTGCTTTTTTTTAGAGCAAAGATTGAGTGGATGGGACTGCTGGATGTGATGAGGTCAGCCGCGCATGGGACCGCCAGAGCCGTAAATAAAATGACAATCCCATATGGAGTCGGTGGCGACTGGCCATTTGGAACCATTTTCTCCCAAGATACGGTTTCCCAAAAAGCGGAGGCAAATTAACACACCAGAAAAGTCTTCCGATCATCAAACGTTACTCAAAGTCAAGCAGCAGTAGGAACGCCGACGGTCCCAGAGGTAAACATTCCTCCCCCAGCGGCCCTGAGAACATGCTAGTGCCTCCATCAAAAAAGCTCTTCTTGGTACCATCAAAGAGAATAGGCAAGCCATCACAAGCGCCAGCTTTCTGCTAATGAGAAGACCCCGTAGCCCCCCCCCCTCTCCAACACATCCCTAGGGTAACCCCCGCCCCGCCAAAGGCCCTGTCTTCTCTGAACTGACATCTTTGGGTTTTTTTCTCTGTAACACACCAGCAGCCAAATCTCTTCCAAGTTTACACACTCGTAAACAATTTGCTGTCTTGCATAATGGATTACTCCTGCCTCAATTCAAGAGCGTTCAAATAGATGTACACCTGGCTTTGTCACGTTATTTCCTTGAAAACGTTTCTCCATTAAAATAAAATGACACCTCAGGATCTAGCAAAACCCAGGGCCGTTTCATGTCTCTTTCCTTGATCTCTTGTTTTTTATGCATTTGACGCACATATATTTTCATTCATACTGAAGTGCTCCACCAGCATCCCCCTCAGGCTCCTGTCCACGTCTACAGCTCGTGTGACAACAGAAGTTTACGGCAGCTGTGTTTTCACGTCAAATATGGCTTGTTTAGCTCCGACAGCCTGGGAAGAATTCGGCCTTCGGAGTCAAAACTTACTTGGCGGCCAGCGTTCCTGTTTTCATGTCAGACACGTGTTTCCGTTATGAGAGAAAGCAGACGTGCTTTCTGCCTCCTGAAAGTCAAAAGTGATAGCCCCAAAACCATAAACAATAACGTTTTGCCTCCTCTGTTTGGTGTGGAGACCTTCAGAGAGGCTCCCAGATGGGGTTAGAGAGATGTTGCCCCGTGTGACATGGGCAGCTGTAACAATGGGAGTTCCTCTCCAATAAGGGGCAGGGGCAGCTGGGATAGCAAAACTTAGGCTCCCACCCACCAACGGGGTATAAGTCTTCCCCGGCGAGAACTGTCACCGGTCCATTTGTCAAGTGATTTGCGAGCCGACAGCCACAGAGGCCAGGCTGGGAATGTCAGGGATGAGCTCCGGACCACGCAGCCACCTTGAAAAGGCCTCCCTTACCCCCACTCACCTGCTTCTGTGACACCTCCAAGCTTCCCGTGACCCCCCACCTGCTCCCGCTCATCTGGCGGAACTTCGGGTTGTTAAGCAAGAAGACAGAAATCACAGAAGCCCAGTAGTGCTTGAGGGATCCCAAGAGGACCATCATGCTCCCTCCTCCTGGCTGTTGCCCAAAAACATCACAGCTTCTCCAATGCCCTTCGACACTTGGAAAGACTACTATATCACGTCCCATAAACCAGAGGGTCTTGGCACAGAATAAAAGCTGCGAATAACCCCTGGCGTTCCGCCGGATGAGGTTTATATACCTTACAGAGCTCTTGCTTGCATCGCTGAAAACAAAGTATGATCTGAAACACCAACAACACTGATTGCCTGGACTCTGCCCCGTCAGTTAATGGTCTACAATTTACCTTTAACAGTGAAAATGGTGCTCCTACTACAAATGTCACCTTACAAGTCAAACAACGCCAAATCACAGCAATAAAATATCCATCTATCCATTTTCCATAACTGCTTATCCAGTAGGGAGCCTATCCCAGTAAGCACATGGGATATAGCAAAAAACACTATTAAAACACAAAATTTATACATGACAACCAGAAAGACTATTCATTATTATTATGGAATGTGTAAAGTGTATGATGTGATCATCAAAGGCCGGTTCTAAAACCAGCAGAAAACTGGGATGCATGAACAGGAGTCGTAAAAGTCCTCCTTTTGAGTGTACCTCAAGACTGAAAGGAAGCAGCCCAGCACAGGTTAAGCGGTTAAATCAGGCAGACAATCCCTATTCATGCCACACAGCACTTTTACTAAAGGTGGTGTTTTAACAGCAACTAATATCTTGCAGTGAAAACCCCCATCTTGGTATTTAAGTATCTCTCTGGCCTATCGCTTCTTTGAAAAGGCAGAGTTCAAAGTTAAAGCCATAATCACCTTGATCTGTGAGCCAAGGCGATCTAAAGGACAGATCAGTCAACTGTTTCATCATAAAATTACCAACATTTAGGTGCCGAGAGCGAGGAAGTATAGATCCACATAGATCCACTAGTCAGACTTACATTTCAAAAAACAATGAAGAATAACAACAGAAAATTAAGCATGTTTCATAAATGTATGATATTACAGAGATATAAAAATACATGTGAAGAGTCATTTTGAACTATGCTGATTGTATTAAAAAGCAGGATCTGTGTATTGAGGCTTCCTGACGTGTTTCGATCCCTTGCTTCTGCAGAATTACGTTAAACGAATAAGATCCACGGGAGCTTGTCTGCCATGGCGATTCTGTTATCCCAAGGCTGGGCTCTAAGTCAAAGACGGGGTAGCCTCGCAACGTGATCTCGTAAACAGAGGGATGGAAGATGAGCTTCACGCAAAGCGGATAACGACTGTTATTCTCACACTAAAGGTGAAACGCCAAGGTCCGATGGCGGATCAGTGCCCTAGGACACCATCCCTTGAATAGCAACAAAGAAGAGCTTTTATTGTGATGACTTGGTTGGACAGTATGGCTTGGATGTTGGTGGTGGAATGGGGGGGTCGAGGGAGGCTGGGTGGTGGCTTTTCTCAAGGGCTGCCAAGTTATTCATGCCAGGCCCCGTCCCTTTCAGAATCAGCCATGTTCTGCAGCCCAGGCTGGGAAAACTCGGACAATAGGATGCAAATCACACGCTTCACTGGCAGCTGGTCCATCAAAACTACGCGGTTCATACGCGGAGCCATGGCCACCGCGGAGAGGATCCCTCTTTTCTCTGAGCGTAGCCAGAAGCCAGCCTTCAGTTCCTCCCAATTTGTGCCACGGTTTTGAACTGGACTCGCTTTTTATGCTGTGAAACGTCTCCCTTGTATCTGTGCCACAAAGTCACTCAACAGCTTCCTCAATATCATTAGTGTCTGTTACTATTAGCGACAGCTAATTGGTTCAGAAATATGAGCTCGCCAAACTTTTTCTCGGTTACAATATCCTGATATTTCACCAGATGGAAAGCAATGAAGGACGTCTGGATAACATTCTCAGCTCAAACAAGTTGGTCAGGTGATGTGAGGAATACTGGGAAGCCGTCCAGTCCATCTCATTCGCTCCGGTTTTACATATCTAACGGCATTACATCATTCAGCTATGGTCACCTAGGAAACCTACTCAAAAAAAAAAATACCCGCTACTTAAATGCAAAATGCAAAACACTTCCCAATTCCCATTTAATGATGAAAATCTGATCTCTTCTCATCATGAATAGTTATTACTGCACTGAAAAGGCTGTGGGTGAGAAAGATAAAAAGCAGTTTTATCACTGCTCATGTTCGTCTGATGTATTTTGTACACTGATGCCTGTGGTGTATCTCACCGTCACTACCCAGTTGCTCAGCAAAGCTCATTTCAGTGACATTTATTTGCACCAATCAGAAGCTTGCGATCGTACTATGATTCCACGGCTGTCCATTTGCAATTGCTCATCAATACCATGACTCATAATTTCATCTGCAGGATCAGATGCCAGTCAGCCGTGGGGAACCAGAAATGGGCCACTTATCCCCCAGATCCCCTGCCCTGCAGGGGGCAGCAGCAAGCCACGTGCTTTGGGTTGAACCCGCTACCTGCAAGGAGGTCCCAGACATCCAGAGGTGCCGCACAATATTCTTTTTGGTGTAAGTGCGGCCTACCAGCTCATTGCAGGAAAGCACCTCATCGTCTGACAAACGGATGTCAGTGAACCAAGTTCCCACAGAAAGCTTCACTCACCACTGACCACAAGGCCTAGATGGGATGATGTTTGCAATGGGGGTAGAGAAGAAAGACACGTGACAAAAAAAGAAAATACAAAAACAATGCCGCATTCTCATTTTCCAAGAAGTCACCATTTCAGCTTCCGATTTTGTGTGATTTTAAGTCATATTAGCTTAAGAGGCACCTGGTGCAATAAGGATTAGAGACTGCTGGTAGAGTGACATCAATTATGTATTAGCAGTTAATTACGGGAGCTGGCGCAATGCCAAACCCTGAGCCCCCATCCTCTGCTCATTCTTGCCAGGATTTTTTTTTTCTGGAAAAAAGCTCCTTCCGGCTCCAGCAAGATGACGACGATTCATATCCAGCCCAGTCCCAGTTTTTTTTCACATTCTTATGTTTATTTTCAGTTTTTTTTTGTAGTCATAGCAGCTATCTTATTAAGGGTGAGCATTGTCTGCCCATCCAACAGAGACCAATTTAACCAATCAACAACTTTTAGCATCGCCTACCCCCACCCCTGAGTTTCAACATTCAACATACCCAAAAGCCCACGATAAAGTCACTGCACGACATCATAGGCAAACACTTTTCCATGCAACATTGTCCTAATGTGACACTTTGACCTCTGGACAAAGAAAAACACTAATGCCAGGGCCAAGGAGAGGAGTGAGAGCGAGTGCGACTATGGCGGTGCCCCATCAAGTCTGTGCTGATGCCTAAATTACTGCTGAACAGAGATGGATAGTTCAGGTCCAGAAAGTAAAAATCCAGACCAAGATTTTGTTTCAACCAATCAACTGCGTTCTCTGTGACTGTGACTTGATTGGTTGAAACTAAATCTTTGGCCTGGATTTGTACTTTCTGGACCTGAACTAGCCACCACTGCTGCTGAATGTACAAACACCGAGTAATAATAACGACAAACTGCACTGCTGGGTGACATCATAGGGGAAAATGAAAGATTGCTGCACTTTTGGCTTCAACGATGCCTGATTTAACCCAAGCACTCCTGTCTCAGCGGTGCCCCCAGATGTGTGGACACTAAGGTACTGGCTGGGCTTTGCTAGGCTAACACTGAGCACCTAATGCTACGGCCTCTTTTTACCAGCGTTTACATCTAGCCGCAAGAGGACACCAAGGTGGCACTTACGCTACGTTCACATTACAAGCCTCATTGTTCAGTTCCGGTTCTTTCCTCAGATCTTGATGGTTTACATTCATAATTATAAGCAGAGGTGGAGATTTCAGGTCCAGAGAGTATAAAGAGTCACATTGACAGAGTACTCAACTGATTGGTTGAAAGAAAATCTTGGCCTGGATTTGTACTCTCTGGACCTGAAAGCTCCACCTCTGATTATAAGTGGCCTGTATCTGTAATGTGAATGCATCTGCCCTCCAAAACGCCACGCATGCATACATTGCTGCGTTGTGCCACAGCTGTAACTCTGCTCCATTGTTGTTTTGCCATGCAGCTGATACTGCCTGGTGACGATAGAGCTCAGCGCATGTGTATAATCTGACCGTTTTCATTCATGTCACATGGTCATGAATCAGACACATATCCGATCTAGGACTACGTATGAAAGTGACTGAAATCTGATTTGAAAAGATCGTATTTCTGTGTCCACACAGCCCTGAAAAAATCAGATCTGCGGCACATTAAGGCAAAAAAATCTGATTTGATTGCCTATGTGAATGTAGCCTTAGCGAGCTGTGCAGGGTGATAAGCAGACTGATGAGCCAGAATCCTGAGGCCACTTTTGTCATCATGGAAGAATACAACCACTGCAATCTGAGCATCATTCTCCCAAAGCTTCACCAGCATGCTACCACCACAACCAGAGGTAGCAACACTCTTGGTCACCAGTACACCACCATTAATAGGAGTGGTGGGTCTCAGCAGTGGGTCTCATGGCTAAAAATGATTAATCCTCATACAGTAGTGAGGTGGGGGAGCTGCAGATGGCATGGTGCCACAACGGCAACCTCACTCCGAACATCAATAAAACAGAGGAAATTGTTATGGACTTCAGAAGGCACAACAGGAGCCACCCATGATCACCACTGAAAGCTCTCCATAGAAAACCGTCAACAGATACAGGTTCCTTGACCTGCAGATCTCAGCATCTGTATGTGATTAGTGATGTGCCTATGTGTTACTCATCTTAACTGTGCTATTGCACATCTATTAGTTTATTCATTCCTTATTTATTGTCTACTGTTGTTCATTGTATTGGGTATGGCATTCCAATGCACTTGCATATAGGCAATAAAAATTCTGGAATTTTGAAGATGGAAACAGTGCCTTGTCACTAAATCAGGATGTCCCCCTGTGTAGTGGGATGTCCCCATTAAGTCAGAGAAGTCTCCCTTCAGTACTGGGATGTCCTCTTTAATATTGGCATGTTCCTCCTTAAAACTGAGATCTTCTTTAGCATGTCTGATGTCCTTCTTTACCCCACTGTACCTTATCACTTCACTAGAGCGGCAAGCCAGGGGCCAAAAAGTACAAATCCAATGGACACCGAATAAGTCCAAGCTTCTCCTGAGACAACATGGGCTTGTCTGCATAATGGAGTCTTCTCTGGCCTCGGAGAGACTAAAGACTGTCCCGGCAAGACAACGCAAGCTCAGATCTTCTCACAATTATTAAAGGGTATATTGCATAAGTTTGTGTGGATGAGAAGTTCATTCATAGTGCATTTAATTTATAGGCATTGCGTAAGTTAGCCCTAATTCCACCATCAATGACTCTTCTATCATGGATAAGGGGACTCCCAGCCTCTCAAGTCTGGATAGGGCTCAGTTTTGTTCAACGTTCCCCCTGCATTCTGTAAAAAGTAATGAAGTAAGATCTGAGCCAATCCCTCCAAGCACATGGCTAAAGCCATAACTTTTCTAGCATTTAATCTCTGAAATATCTGCTATGCTGCAGGGTGAGATAATCATCCAGTAGATCGGTGTATCTTATTCCCTATGGTGCTAAGTGATTAACATTAGCAAGAATTCTAACAAAAGGTACTTTTGTTGATGGGCCGAAAGAGCTACCCCAGTAATACAGCCTTGAACACAATGCATTAGGAGAAGTAGTTCCAACTTCCACAGACAGCTCATCTCAGTAGCTCATGAAGTCAATTTCTTTAACTTCAAGCATAAAAGCTTGATAAAACCACAACAGCCTGTACCTCACCACCCAAGGAAAGAGAACATTTTAGAATAAAAGGCAAAGAGAGGTCAGTGACCGTAATATACCACCTGTTTCTGTCAGACTGCACACGTAAATAACTAATAATCACTGACAAACGACAGAAGGAGAGAAAATCTGTTATCTGGACAGCTGTTCCACAATATCCAGCCAGGCATTCCACAAGGATTCCGGAATGATTCCTCTCGTTTGGGCAGCAATGTAGGCATGACAGGTGTCTGGCATAGATAACATTTTTAAGTCAATATTTTGGTGTCACTACACTAGTACAATGTGAATTCTGAGTTTACCCCATGGAGACCACACCATAAGAACACAGGCCACAGCTAACACAAGCACAAACTGTGTAACATGATTTTGAGGCGCTTGGAGAGATCTCCTAGAGGGTTTCACAGCCTTTTACATCAAATCTTTGGAATCAGGGCCTAATTTGGCTTTTTGCACTTTAAGAGGTGAATTGTCTTTGGGAGTAGTGAGTGGCTCAGTGGGCTAAGTCCCTGTGAATGTAACTAGAAGGCCACTACTTTGAACCTAGGCATTGACAGAACAGTCACATGTCCATGGGCCCTTGAGCAAGGCTCTTAACCTGCAGGGGCACTATGTATGGTTGACCCTGCAGTACGATCCCAAAGCTATGAAGAGCAAGATGCTGTAGGCAAAGAGACAAATTCCTATGTACTTGTCCTCATGCTCGTGCGATGGCCAATAAAGGATTATGATATTATCAGATAACCAGCGAGTCCTTCGACAGGCCGCCAGCGACAGACAAGAGAGTCATCGCGTCTCTTTTGTGTTCCCACAAATACAAGCAAATAAATTGGATGGTTTTTCAAGGGAATTCACTGTAAAGCATGTAATTTAATAATCCACAGGCTATAGGGTTGCTGTCTCGAGGGACTGGGGATCAATATGTGACCATTTAAGGGACGATTTTGCAGCACTCCCACTAGGAGAGCGAGCTGGGGCTGTCTGGGACTGGGACTGCAGCTGAATGAGGACGGAATTGGGCAGGGGAGCAGCGACGAAGAACGCCTGGAATCCCAGCATGCCGGGCGAGACAACACGGCCATTAAACGCCACAATCCCAGGCTTACAGGCTTGGGGTCACACCCTAGGCTGGGGCGTTGGGGAAGACAGGCCCGGCTGCACAGCAATTGGCCACGCTTTTGACAAGTGGAGATACGAGCGGGGCAGGGGGCGTTGGG
>JAODLD010000044.1:18410913-18423252 GCA_026781065.1 Mormyrops boulengeri | reverse complement strand
CCAGACATGGGGGCTGAGGGGAGATGGCAGCTGTGGGGGGGGGGGGGGCAAAGAGAGAGAGAGAGAAAAAGCAGCTGTCAATGGAAAGGACTGGTGAAATAACAAAGGAAAGGCACAGAAAACCACAGGGTACGTGAAATTCGATACCGCTATCTCCAGACATTCTTCAAGCTAAGTGGCCCCCAAGGAATGAGGCAGATAAACTAATTTCTGGGTCCAACACGGTGCTATATCTGATATATATCTAACGCTAAAAGTGACAAAACAATTCAAAGAGAAGATTCCTACAAATTAGCAGTAAATAATGCTAGATATAACATATGATAGGAGAAACAGGAGCACAAAAATGCCTGAAGTAGGTGAACATCAGGACAGGCTTTTCGTACAGTTAACACAGTCTAATGATGTCATCTTTAAAGTGGGGATTGTGGGAAAATGGGCAGAGGTTTCGGAAAGGGGTGGGGTACCCACTCTGGAGCGCCCAGCGTAGCGCCAGGTGTTTGTTTGAGGGCAACACCTAGCAGAACATTCCGCCTCTGACCAGTCTGCCGGGAACATGTGGGCAACACCACATTGTAATTTCATTTCACAGGACGAGACACAAAAGCGTGCTCTTTCCAGCCAGGGCACGGCTACGTACATGCCATCTGCTCATATCTGATAAGGTGCCTTTGCCAGTCGTGGCTGGTTGCCAGGTTATGCAATGGATCGGGGGGGATCACCCGATTTTCTGAAGCTTCCATGCAAACTTGGGGGAAGCTACAAAGTCAGACAAGTCCCTCATATTTTGCTTTCGGTCCGAAGACTACTTATGAGCCATCAGTGATACTCAATATCTGTTAGTGACATTAAAGGATACTGGTCTTAAAAGACTACAGATCACTTCATCATGGTGACACAACACATAAAATAAAGGCACTGATGTTTGTACACTCATCCTTTTGTCTTTTCTCCATTGTGAACACATAGATCAAGTTACTGCTCAGACTGCCAAGAAGCTTGGGAAGATTACCCACAACGCACTATGAGCATATGTGATAGTGGTGTGCGGATGTGCTTGTAACAGTTTGTTCTAATTTGCATGGAGTTACCATTAAAAACAGATTAGGGGCACCACCGGACACATTTGCATGAACCAGTTCAGACAAATTTAAGCCACGCAAACCAAACGTGGCGTGACAATTGCAACATGCGGCTAGAGGTAAATGTTTTTTTTTTTTTAACGCTTCCATCCTTCTCGTCTGTCCAACGTTCTCCCTAGCCACCAATTCCGAACATGTGAGAAAATGCCACAGGCAAAATAATGAGTAGGAGAGGGGAAAAGTACAAGGGGGTTAAGGCAGAGGGTGTGAAGCCCAAGCCAAATAAATTAGCTAGGAAATAAAGTCATCCATCATTGGCTACTGAAACCCAGCCACCCCCAGGCAGAAGCAGCATTGTGCAGAATACCTCCACCCTCTCGCTGGTGACGTTCAGTCTTGATTTTCTGTCTTAAAAATTTTGCAAGGTCAGTAAAAAAAAAAAAAAGAAGTTTAAAACAAATAACAGAATAAACCTGGAATAAGCCAGCTATAAATGTACATTTTGGGGGAGATGATGGTTAAATGCATTGTGATGTGTGTGCATTCCTGTCGAGGTATGCCAAAAAATGGAAAGTTTGGAAGCGTTTTCCAGGGATGACAGCATCAGTCTCTGTGGCCTATCACCCCCTCAGGTGGGCAGGTCAAACCGTTAAATACCCTGCGTATCCCCTTACTGGATCTGCTATACCTGGCTGCATAACTGCGCAGCTCTGTCAATCTAAGGGGGCTGAAATGACCGCGCCCCCAAGGCTCGACTGGAAAGCGAAATGATGTACAGCACAGCATTTCATTTCTTTTGGGGGGGGGTTGGGAAATGAAGTCAGGCCATCATTGTCAGGTGACAAAACAGCGGCACTGGCTCCTGCTTTCCGGCACCTGACTCTGAGATCAGGGAGAATGATCCACATGATCTAACTGCTGAGAAATTACCCCAGCAGCCATGAGGTTGCAAGTTCAACTCGCAGGATGGTCCTCGATATTACATTACTTAACATAATACGAACATGACTTTCTATTCAGTAAAATATCCTCACATATACCAAAAAAAAGGCAAAGTGTAAAAGTACCCCGAAGACACTACTTTGCACTAGATCTGTCTACTTAATGACTAAATTCAAGATATGAGCAAGACTAAGCACATCTGGATACTGTTTGGCAAACAGCCCATGCAGCAAAGAGCCCCGGTTTTGTATGGGAGCACAAACAGACTGTCAGTGAGACTCAGGAGAGCTAGAATATAAGGGAGACTGATGCAAATCAGACACGATAGATGTAGAGAACATAAAACTGAATTCTGACCAAATAAGAGTACAAATGAAAAGTACAAAAGATCATTTCAACAGATCTGCATCCTCAGTCACAAGATCATCTTACCCAGATGGACAACTGAGCACTTCGGATGCTATTTTCATACCTCCGTGTGACTAACCCCACCCAGCTCACGAAACACTAACTAGAGCTGCAAGGATTTGATCTTATTTAACCTAACCCGATGGCACTAGGATTTGTGTCTGCATGTAAACGTGCGACTGCAATTTCTTTGAAACTACGCAATTAATTATAAGCCGCCCAAGGAGTTAAACAGGCCAATACAAGATCACAGTTTGCCTTGGAAAGGTTTGTAGAATTTTACACGGTTTCTTTTCACATATAATCAAGTGCATCAGATTGCACGTTAGACACTTAATTTGGTAACACTTATCTTTTTCATTCCTAAAACAAACCAGGTAACCTAATGAGAAACGCACCGGGCGCCCTCCAGGACTGCAAGAATTACGTTTAAAACAATGATTATTACAGTACGATTTTTACATTAACATTCTGCCCCACCTACTGCCCTTGATCAGCTCGCCACGTTATCTCACATTCACTTATAAAGAATACTTTTGTTGCTTATTGGATTTCTGTTTTCGTTGTTTGGTTTCGTCCGTAACTTTAAATATCTAAAAACAGATATTCGATACTGACTTATTGGGCAAGATTTCTTGTAAGCGGCCTCAAATGCAATCAAGGTAAATACCACTGAAAGTGCTACATTATTGGTATATTAAAATCAGAACAGAAGACATGCATGCAAACTATACTCGCTACCATCCACACATAAAATTTAAATCGGTTCAAGATCTGCGCTCGATTGCTCTGGTCTGCTTGAAATGCACGAATTCGGGCATCAACTCTCTTGCCTCTTTTGGGCGTAAAGAAGAAACATGGCAACATTAAGGGAGGATAGCAGCAACTTTATCCTGCACTGTGCGACCTGAAGAAATAATATTAATAATAATATCAATAATAATACATAATGCCTGTCGCTGACGCGTGATTTAAATCGGCTGATTGGTTTCATCTGTCCGATTGCCGTCTGTTGTGCCTAAGCTAGCCCGTCAGCTGGCTGCTTGTTTGTGGTTTTTTTTTGTTGTTTTAATAAACTTTCGCCGTGCCGATTTCACAAATGAACGTACATGCCTTTCTTATAGGTAGCGTCTTCAGCTCGCGGGGAATTCGGATGTAAACAAGTGACTGTTCACCGCCTGGACCGTTACATTAGAATGCCATGTAGGGGTCTTTCAGAAACAACGTTAGAATTTACATAATAGGGTAAAATGTTTGCCGTATCATAATCGTTTAACGGCCATGTAACTGATTCTTTCACCGCTAGGACATGATAGTGTTGCTGTGCTGCGGATTCACAATAGTGCACTACCATGCAAGACGCCTTAACTAAACCCCACGGAGACATTCGAAAGTGAAACTCCTCCGTCTTCACCGTTAACTGAATTGGGCCGAAATAAAATGGGTATGATTTACTTCGTGTTTTGCGCTTTTCGGAAATGTCTGGATGTCCTGTGCCTCCTGTTGGACTTGAATCTCTGGATTATCGCCTCCCTGTTCCGGCTATTTGGTGGCCTCCTATGCCTCCTGCACGGTCTGCCCGCCTTGCTGAGCAGCTCAGCAGCTGGGTGTTGGAACCTGATGCTCTTCTGTGCGTTCACTGTGTCTGAGGGGATGACCAGCGTGGCCCAGGGCTCCCTGCAGCTGCTGTCCGGATCGCTGCAGATGCTGGGCGGTGTGTCGGAGAGCTGCAAGATGTTGGGCCACCTGCTGTCCCATGTTCTGCTGCGGGCCCGGGAGCTGCTGCACCGCGGGCTGCTGTCGGGCCACTCCGTGCTACGGCAGGCGTGGGAAGCCTGCAGCATCCTGCTCAGCCTCCTGCTCTACCTGGTCAACACCGTGGTCAACCTGCTGCTCATCGGCACACAGAACTGCCTGGCGGCCGTAGCCAGCGCCTGGGATGCGGTGTCGGGGTCCCTGCAGGAGGCACTGGAACTCGGCATCACCCTGCTCACGTTCTTGCACAGCAGTCTGGTGGGCACCTCTGTCCTGCTCTGGACCCCTTGCCAGCTGGCCCTGGAGTTCCTGAGCTCCCTCGGCCACATCCTGGCCACCGTCTTCCTGCTCAACGCCTACGGCCTGCTGCTCACCGCCGCTGTCGTCACAGTGGCCACCATCTACTTGTGCCCCGGGCCAGTCCGCCTTGGAGCCAACAACGTGCCCCCCATGCGCCGCCTACAGAGGGCGCTCTACCGACCCTACTTGTTGGCGCTAGAGCGGGCACAGGCCACCCTGGAGGTGACCGTTTGGCAGCGAACACCCTGGCAGGGCAGTCAGCTGGGGGCGAGGATGCCACAGACTTCTGGGGGTGACCGAGGGGGGAGCAACAGAGACCCACCAAACCCAGAGTCGACCGACAGCCTAGCTGGCAACACCCAGTTCCCCATGGACCAATCGGGACAGGAAGGCGGAGAGGGCGCAGTGCCACAGGTGCCGCCACCAGGCTACAGTTCTTTGGACTCCTCCTTGGCCCCACCTGGTAAAGACAGGCACTCGGAGGGTCAGAACATGCCTCTTCATACCGATTCGGCCGCCAGCCTGCTGACACTGCTGAAGGAGCACGAGGAGCGCAAGAAATGTGTGATCTGCCAGGACTGCGTCAAGACTGTGCTGCTGCTACCGTGCCGCCACCTGTGCCTGTGCCGCGGCTGTGCTGACATCCTGCTACAGCAGGCCGCCCACCAGCACAGCTGCCCCCTCTGCCGGCACGCCATCTTGCATACCATGGACGTCTACCTCTGATAGGACTTCCGGGGGAGTGCTGGCAAGTGCAAGAGTGAATCAAATTCCTGTCTGAAGATGGCAGCACAAATTGCAGGGCTAAACTGCTATGCTAAGTAGTTCCTGCACTAACCTGTGATTCGGGACACCGACAGGAATACATGTGTCTCTTACTGGGCGTTTGCCCGCAAGATTTCTTTGGTTGCTTTTTGGTTTATGTGTGCCAGAAGCAGCCCCTATTTGACATTTGGGAAGCTTGGCGTTCAGGCTTGGTCTTCCTAGCATCCGCACTACACCGAACCCACTATGGCTGCACCAGTGTCTGTCTGTCAGGACGTACTGGTGCCAAAGAGACGGATTGAACTTCATTTCAGTTCCCGATGATAGAGTGCACTTCCTTATATTTTTTTCCCTCTAGCAGTATTACTGAGGCACCCCTGGAGTGCAAGGTGTTCATCTCAGCTGCATAATGTGTTTGTTTTTTGATTAAATGTATGTTATTTTTTTAAAACTTTGTTACGAGTGTAGTTCTGTGTGATTAATGGACCGAAGCCAGGTAGAAGGACTTAACTTCTAATGACAGAAGCAGCACGATTGTTTTAAGGCCAAGTCTATTTTTGGGTCAAGTTAAGTGACTGCATCCATTTATGTATATCTGAATACTCTTATTAAGTGTACTTAAGAATACAAGCGATGGGCTAATCGCTTGTTGGTTTGTCGAAACTGACTAAGAGTAGTTTTGCAAATGGATGGATTTCCTGAGCTTTCCTCTCTTGGGGGATTGGGGGAGATTGCACCTCAGGACTGGCCTACGGTTCTTGTTCGGTTTGGCTTGCTGGAGAAGACAAACATTTGGCTTCTTGGGGCTTGTTTGCGCCGTGACTCGTCTCACTTGCCTTACCTGTTGGCGGCGCTGTTGAAAGCTGGGCCCCATTGTGCTCTACTGCGGCTGTCAGTGTCCACATCGTCTTCCATTTATTTGATAAAACACATTTTTTTTGTCTTGCTCCTGGCCAGTTTTTAATCATGTACGGCATCCAGTTGTTGGGTTGCGTGTCCGGCCTTTCGAGAGGATGCTCTGCAAAGCTGCCTAACATATAAACACTGGAATAAGACTGTAAAGTAAACTCAGTTAACTTGTAAGCATTAACACTATGTATACAGAACATCATAGCCATGGAAAAGTCATTCTCAGCATTCGCTTTGGAATGACACATATCACTTTGTGTTGGTCAAGAAAACGAGCATTTAGACTTCCTCTGAATCTGTCTGGGTCAAAAATTTGCAGTCACATGAAATTCTTTGTTATGAAATTTAAGAAATGTTTTGATCTTTTTTTTTGTCTTGAAAGAAAGAAACAAATTTCAAAGTTATATTTGATGCCATCAGATGCCGCAGGGGTCAACAAACCGACTGGAGCAGTGTTTTAAAACGCGTTTTTTCCACTGCTGTCTTCCTGAAACGTGACGCGGTCTTTCAACTTCCCTCTCCTCTTTTTACCTCCTGTCAATGTGTCACACTTCCTGCAGGGGGCAGCGTATCACAGCCCCAGTTAGTAAAATCCTGTGTCTTTTTTTGGGTGCTGCTTTGACGTTGCAGCCCAAATGACAATTTGCACGCATAAACATCAAACTCTTTCATGGCTGACAAGGATTTCAGGAGCAAGCTTTAAATAAAAATCTATCCAAGTGTTTTTTATTATCTCTGACGTGCGGATCCTGGTTGGTTCTCTGCTAGATAATCCTTTGGTAGTCCAGAACATTCCATGTATTTCAGATATTGGTTATGCTTTAGGGGAACATTTTTTAAGCTGGTGGGGATCTATCCACGACCTTGGCAGGAATTTTTCCCTGAAAACTTAAAGAGCCTGTTTCCAAAGGCAGAGTTGGGGTTTGGAGTGGGTACTGAAAATCTTACTCATGTAAAGTTAACTTAATGTCATTGTGGCAAACGTGTTTTGCAGATGCGCAATAAATGTCCTTTTATGTTTCTTAGAATTCATGTGTGCATGTGTTTTTGTGAACATGTGAATCACTGGGTACCTTTACATTTCATGCATAAATGGTGAACAACACCCTACTGAAATAACCATAATGACCCTGTGATTTGAACTGGTGACCTTCTGGTCACAGGCTCAGCATTCTAACCCACTGAGCCACACACTGCCCCCATAGGGCAGTTATTACAATAACAAGATCATTTTTATGAAATTAATTTAAAACCAATATACCAGAGGTGGGGCGGGGCCAGCTGGAATTATAGTGCCAATCACAGGCCTTCTGATTATTTCCCTTTATTGGGACCAATTGAATTCATCCTGTCAGTGATTAACAGCACCCTGTAACCCCACCCACCTTAAGTGTTTCAGCCTGTTTCCGATCACAAAAAAAAATCAAGTCTTGGTACACATACTTGACATTAAATGGGGTGGGGCTCTATTGTCAGTGCCGGGGAGTCGCCGTGGCAACACTTGTGTGTAAGTGGATTAATAATCATGCAGGGTTTTGCTGATTAAGCCCACAATTCTGTGCTCTGGTAAGATCCCTGTCTGGCAGGCTGTGGGTGAGGGCTGGGAGGGGCAGGACTAGTGGGGCTTGGGGGAATAACTGGCCAGCAGGGGGTGTGAGAAGACAGGGCAGCCCGCATCGGCTGGGACAGGACAGCTGGGACCAAAAGCCCCCCCAGCGTCTTTATTACTCCCAGCCCGGCACTCCTCAATGCTGTGACAAGGTCTCTTAAACTCAGCATGGCTCCAATCTGCAGATCTCACACAGGCCCCCCCCCCGGCAGAGACAATGTTGCCGTGGCACCATCACGTTCTTCTGTAATTTCACAAACAGCAGGGGCGTGGGGGGGGATTTGTTTTTGTTCAGATCAAGCGGAAATTCTAGTTTTCTTTAAAGTGGGGGTCATAACAGGGGCCGACCTTTTCATTAACCAATGATATGTTTTGAATCGGTGATTGACAAGTGAGGGGGCAGTCTGGGGACCAATCAGCTTTCAGCTGAGGCCAGTGCCCCTGTGACCCCGCCCCTGTACACACCCTTGTTCAGATCACACCTAAACGTTCGTCCTCTTGAGAAGTCTCTGTCTGTGCTGGGAAAAGCATCTATCAAGAAGAAAACACTGGATTAGTAATACTCCTAAACTTTGTGGAGCACTTCTGTGTATTATGTACATTAAACACGCACACAGGACCGGAGGTACAGGTGCTGATCAGCCACTCAGCGTGAGGCTTTGTTCCACGAGGCTGTCCCGCCCGCCCACCTGCTGGGCCACTGCTACGTCAGACTCGCCCACCCCTCCCACTCTAATGGGCCGCCACACAAGATCTGGGCAATCTGTCGCCAGCTGTCTCCCGTGGCAACCCGCCGCGTCAGGACCATGCCCCACCCCCACATCCCACCTCCTCCGCCCCAGGACCATGGAAACGAGCCACGGTCGACCACAAGCAACATCTACCGGACCAGGGTCTCTCAGAACCAGGTCACGGCAAGCAGAATTCTGCACCAGCTCTAAACAATGAACAGCTGACATCTGGATGGACATTGCTGTTGTACCTTAGGACATATTATGCTGTGGTCAAAACATGATGGGGAGAGATTTCTATTTACATCCGACTGTACCAAATCATTACTTAATAAATATGGCTGAGTGCTGGAACATCCAAGATTTGGCCCATTCTAAATATGTATTCTGTGTGTACATATCCAATATATCCATAAAATAATATCACATTGTACTCCAGTTACAAGTCAGAGTTTTACCCATATTTGGGAGTGACAATTTCATATATTTCAGGTTTTCATTGTTCTTCAAACACATAACTCTTTGAATATGGTTTTAATGTTAAAAATCATGAATGTCCCAACAAAAATACAAAATTACCCACCAGCTATTTCCATAACCAATCACTTCCACTCATGGGTAAGTGTCTCTTTAGAACTCCCACAGTCCTGCTCTGTCAGCTCTGCATTTATCGCAGCCAAATTGTGCCAGAGAAAGGTTCACAGCAGAGCAGTGATGATGTCCTTTTACAGTCAATCTTTCTGAAGAACCCTTGGGCTCAACCCTGGGAGACCTTGTATGAACTACCATCCTTTTATCTTCAACTGTGATCCAAACGTTGCCCTCTGGCTCCCCAGAGGGTCCTTGGAGTTGAACCTCATGGTGCTCAGCCTGGACCTCAGCAGAATACCAGTTTTATGGCAAGCTTTTCTCCCCCAGCTCTGCTAATTACCTCTAACAGTTACATCAAGCGAGTCTTAATTTGTTTGGCAGCCCAAACTGGAGCCAAAGCGGCTTCTCACACTGATACAATTAAACGTGGTTAAACGGCCACCGCGTCACAGAAGGGCTTGTCGGAAAGTTCCACAATGATGACAGAGCGGAGTCCCAGAAGGAAGCAGCGGGGTGGATGTCCCCTGTTCGGATCAATAGACCAGCTCAATAATTTATTTGTTTACATAATCCCTAACCTATGTTTTGGGAGTTTCCAGTTCTTCTGCTGACAGACGTTAGAGTGTCCCCACTCCTGATCACATAACAAGGTCAAAATGCTTCTCACAGTTTGAGTGGTTGACCATCTCAGAGGCTTTGGTGTGGGCGGCTGTTATAGTGACTGTCAAAGCTGATGACCCTCAAAGAACCTTAGAGAAATCTAAGAAACGTAATTTACTGGACTCTTTGTTGTTCTTGTTCAGATTTACTTCAATTATGTTAAATATTTGAAGCTTGGAATTCCTCATACAGAAGGAGTGAAGGATTCTGGGAAATACAGACTCTCCAAGAAGAAATATGTCTGCCTCTCCGGGGCAATTCCTGGCACTGTTTCAATCTAAACGACTCTGCTCTCTCTATCCAAAGCTGTCTCCTTTGCACCTTTGTCCTTTTGTCTGTCATCACCTCACATATTTAGTTTTCATCCATAGCAGATATGGGGGTCACATACTTGAAAACCTCATTCTGTGTGTCTGTGTGTCTCTGAGGAAAAATAAGGGGGAGGTGGGGTTGGACAGTGGGCGGTCCATTTCTAGCCACCACCTTCTTACCACATTTTCCAGCTTGTTTGGGGGGGGGTGGTGCTGGTTGGGCTTCCCTGCTAATGAGTCACATGAAAGAGGCAGAACCATAGTACAGAGGAGAGCTGCTACAGACCAGGCTCCCCAACCCTGTACAGACTGGGGGGGGGGGGCAGGTGAACAATTAAAGCAGGAATCAGTGAGAAAGGTGTCAGAGCAAGGGCTGAGCATCGATGCCAGTACCTCCCTCTCTCACTTTGCTCTGGGTTTGAGGAGAGAAAGCTGCCCTTGAACGACGGTTTTGTGAGAAACGTGCTTCCCATCAGCCACGCCGCCCTTGTTGTCGTCATTTTGAGAAGAGAGATGGCTGGGTGAGGCCGCAGTGTTTTGATGAGGAATCCCCCCCCCCCCATGTGCCACATGCATGTCAGCGGGCGATCAGGATCCCTTCAAGGACGAGCAGCACACTGGTGGGCGTGGCATCCGCGTCCCGTATCGGAGGAGACCGCGGGGGCCGTCGGCTTTGCCCCCACTTCCTGAGTGCCTTCTTGACACAATGGGGGTTTTATGGGGCGTTTGCTGGGCTGAAAGGGCCGCCTTGTGCCCTGAGCAGCAAGCCTCAGTCGACACGTTGCGTGCGGTGACAACTGTGACCTTTGGGAAATAAGGGGTCTCTCATGGCCTTGCGCAGCGCCACGCCCTCTCTCAGACAGCATCGACCAAATAACGTAACGTTCTGTGACCTTTCTCATTCAAACGCATAGTGGCAAGGTGACCTTCAGGTACTCCAGGTCTCTCCAACAGCTAAAGATATGCGACATGGGTGAACTAAGGACTCTAAATGGCCCTAACTGTGTAATTGCATGTAGACACTTTTAAACAAAAACTGTTTTGGATCAGGACAAAAGTTGCAAAGCAGTGTCTGTACTTCATTATTGAGTTAACGTCAATTCTTGCATTGTCATGCGTTGTGTTTGTGTCCATTTTGAAGTATATCTTGTACAGCAAGTAACATATCACTGCGTAAATGTAGTATATGAAATATGTTGTCTAGTCAATGTGTAAATCTTATTATGTCATAATATATTGTTAATGTGTGAGTGTAGCACCTCGGGGCTCATGGAAATGATATTTCATCCCGATTATATACATGTATATAGATGGGCTGGCAGTAAAGATCTTTTGAATTCTCTTGAATCTTGATCTTTCATCCAGAGTGTCCCCAACCTCATGCCCTGTGCATCCTGGGATAGACGCCAAGGTCATGGCGACCTCTACCTGATCAGAACTTATGGATAAACACGCTGATGTATGCTTGCAAAATCCTATGTATTTTTATGATCTAATCCTATTTCACTTCACCAGGCAATTCCAGGGGCCTGTAACACCAAGCTGGGTTTTGGGGTTTGCAAGGTAACTTGTCGGATTTAATTAAGGTAGTCTGGGCTAGATGTAAGTGAATAAAGTTCATATAAATCAGGGTACCTTAAATCTGAAAAGTTATCTAGCTAACCAGCAAATCTCACTTCGTGATACAGGCCTCCAGCAAACATCTAATCATTTTCTTCCATTTGTATTCCTTGTAGGATTACTTGCATAATTAGGTAAGTCCTCAAATTTAAATTTAATTTAATGCCTCTTTAAATTTTTGACTTTGAGTGCTGCCAGTGAGAGTTGGGGAATGGAGTAGGTCTTATGTTTCGGAGTAAATGCTTCTGCTGTGCTTTTCTGCTAACTTTGTTGTGCGGCCCATTTAATTACATATTTATGTTTAATGCTATGTAATTTGCCCACATTCACTCTCTCGCATGAACCAGATTTCTGGAAAAAAATCGGCTTGAATTTCAAAAAATAAATTCAGAGAGATTCCCAGAAACCTTGCTGACTTTGAAATCCGAGGGCAAATTTGAGATCGTTAGACATGGCCGCTGAAATAAGACAAAACGGGAACTGTTTCCAGAAAAAGCAACGTAAATCCCGCATCTGAAAGTCATCATTTTGGTGCTGACTAAACACACAGAGTGACAGCTCCAATTTTGGCCGCTCCTGTGCAGAATGTTTTTCATCAGTCATGGACTTGCCCTGAATATGTCCCCCGGCTGGCGACCGAGAGGCATGGGGGGTGG
>JAODLD010000044.1:18361134-18398889 GCA_026781065.1 Mormyrops boulengeri | reverse complement strand
ACCCCCACCCCCCAACTGTTGTCCTCCCACCTTTACAGAGTTCGGTCCATCCACAGACTCCATTTTTTTATGGAGCTCTAGGTGACGTCCCCTTTTCCTAACATCTATGACATCTAGCCTTTTTTTAAGCTAACTGCAGAATCAAGTCACCATTACCGTTATCCTTTTTTTGTCGTTTTCCTGTCAATATACATTCATCAGACAGCGAGCTGCAGGGTTCAGCAGAGCCCCCGTGCCAAACGCCAAAGAAGAGAGGAGAATGGTGAGTCGAGAACCAGAAGACGCTGTATCCCTGAATGCACGGCACGCTCCAGGCTGTGAAAATGTGAGATGGGGACGTCTGTGAGGAGAAGCAGTGCGTCCGGGGCTCTGGGAGCCAGAGCTGGCGGCGTAGGGACCGCAGAACGGCTGGGAATGTTCAACCTGCAGGAAGCCACCTATTCTCAAATTAATTTGTTCTCTCTGTGTTACAAGAGAACACTCAGACCAGGGAATTTGGACAGATGGCTGGTCTAGAGCAGTTCTCAACCCAGTACGCGGGGATCCACAGACAGTCCACATCTTTGCTCTCTCCCAGTTCCCAGCCAATTGAGATCCCCCAATTACCAAGTACAGGCTGGTGGGGGCTGGGAAGGAGTAAAAATGTGGACTGTCTGGGGGTCCCCGTGGACTGGGTTGAGAAACATTGGTCTAGAGTAAAGATTAGTTACTGATGACCAGTTGCCAGAATTGGCCACAAGGGGATTGACTAATCACACTTTGGTTTATAGGTACAAATCTTTACTGGATTCCTTCCTGTACGGTGTCACCGCATTTGTGAAGCCCAGTTTGGACAGCCGTATTAATTGGTGATAAAGCCCAGCCTGTTGAGTGGGAGGTGGGCAAACCTGCTTCACGGGACAGCCTAGGCCAGGTCGGGGCTCTGGGGGACGCTGCAGCCGCTTTTTTGTGTGTATTTTTTTTTAGTTTTTATTTTTTATTTTTTTTAATTTTTTTTTTTATTATTTTACAGGTGGACGTGAAGAACGCGAGGCGGGGAAAGGGCAGAACTTGACTTCACTGACTCTGTTTGAACATCTAGAGCCAATGCAAGCCCCAGAATCCTAGCTTCCCCCACCCCCCATCTCTCATGCCAGCACTCGTCCTCTGTGACTGTGTGGCATTTATTATATTATGTTTTTTTTTAATGTATTTTACAGCAATCGCGAGAGCTCAGGCTCTCCTATTAGGCGGCATTGGATGGGTTCAAGAGTCGACTCGGGACACTGAGAACCGACAAGGCACCACGCGTTTACCGGAAGCAAGCATGCGAGGCGACGTGGTCGCACACGGTCCCATACCAATGTCACCCTCCCTCCCCCAGCAGCGCTGAAAGAACAGAGACAGTCAGCCTCTTCCTTCTACTGGACTGCAGAACCTTCCAGAAATACCAACTTAATGCAAATGGAAGAAACCTAGTACAAGTTTCCCGGCACTAGAGCATCCCTGCAAAGACGCAATCACATCCGGTTGCTATGGTTCACCCATCGCCATGCTTGTTGAAATCTGATCGTACGAGACAGCCAAGGCGGGAAAAGAAAAAAAACAATCCAGACATACTGTTTGCTTTGAAAAGGGCCGCACTGTGAAAGCAAGTGCTTTGGCCCTTTAAAAAAATAAAAAATAAGATTAAAAACCAAATGAGAGAAAAATGACAGCACAATGATCTCAGACCGTGCCAAAAAACTTTGGCTTCCGGCAAGGAGGATCATACCAGGCCATATCAGTGTAGGTAAATCCAATATGGTGTCCTCTCTTGAGGTTATGGAGAACAATTTGAGAACAGCTCACTGACGCTGTTTAAAAATGACATTTAGCGCGATGAAACCTTAAGTTACTGGTGGACTGCATTCGAGAGCAATAATGACAGGTCATCTTTGGAACGTTCAGGCTGTAGAAAGACATGAAAACAACTAAAAACACATTTAAAAAGGTAAAATAAATAAGGCAGCTCTTTAAAAAAAGACTGAACTGAGCTTAAGGATTTGTAAACATCTCAGTTTCCTACAAAATAGGAGCCAGTAAAATAAATACGATTCCTTAAAAAAATAAATACAATCGTTAAGTGCTTTTTTTTTTTTTCAAATCAGCAAGTGCGTTTTCCTTACGTCACATGAATAGAAAAATATACATTATTATTTACATTTTATAAAGACGCTGGGATTTTTCAGTCCCAGTATTTAAACGCCCAGAAGATCCAGCCCAATGGAATCCATAAATAAAGTAAAAACCATTAACCCACTGTTGTTGAAAACAGCTATTGGTACCAGTGAAAGCTTTTGGGGTTCACTGGCAGTAGACTGGACAACTTTGAGGAAAAACTATGCAACAGGTTTAGACCAAGATCCTATTGTACGGTGAGGAGTTATGTAGCGCAAATCACTGGCTCTGCTTGAATCTTCAACCACATCCTATGTTAAAACAAAACAGCTCACAAAGAAACAAAAGTTGAAGAACGAAAAAAAATAAAATAAAATACAGCTCTGCCCATCGACTGTCAGTCCACCAGAACGTCCACCCAACGCCCGCACCAAACGCCAAAAGCTGCTTGCGTCACAGGTTTGCGCATGCGATCACCATCGTTAGCATCAGTCCCATCTGCTAGGAAACCTTCCAACAAGGCCATTGCCTGGACTGATGCTCCCTCTAGTGTTTAAAAAAATAGGAATATAACATTGTCATTCTAGACTCAACAGTCAGTTAAAAAGAGAATCCGTACACACAAGGCTTCAAACGAACTGTAAGAAAGATTCAACACAGGCCCGAATTATGCTACCACGGCTGCTCAGTTAGGCCCATACAGACATTCAAATGCGGAGATGCCTCGGGAATAGAGAGGTTAACAGGGAAGCAACACTTCTGATTGGTAGATCCAAAACATTTTTGCTATAAGAAAGAAAGATTACCATTTCCCTTCAACAAATTGCACTTTGGTGTAAATTTAAAAAGGAAAAACGAACCCAAATGTGCAGCTGTTAATGTTTCAGATTTAAAAAATGTTAAAATGACTTGGTTTTGCCTTATTTTTAAAACATCCCATGTCAAAGAATGTTTGATAACAACATGTAATGAGTGGACTTGTGGCTTTGCTGTTTGTTTTCCATGCGTAAACGGCGCGACAGCGTTAAACATCTCGAACAGCAGCCCCCACCACATGCCACTGTTTCATTTGTGCACATTTCTTTTTTGCCCCTTGGCTTCTCTCTCAACCCATGCAACAGGCCTATCGAGAGTAATGTGGAAACACGAGGCACAATGATGAACAGCTTGCTTATGCAACACTCCCTTCTCCAAACTGAGGCCTTATCATAGTGCAATATCATTAGAGCCTCTCACCTCAACAACATCGAGACTTGCACCTCCCCCCAGCTGAAAAACACAGGACACGCCAAAACTGCAGGACTCCATGGTGCAGTGTCCCCTGGAACACCAGGTAGGCCGCAGCCAAGACAGAGTGTGTTGTTGCCGGGAGGGAGGTCACAGAAAGGTCAGGGGCCGATTAATTGAGGAACTTCCGGCACTTCTTGGCACCACAGTTGCAGGGCAGCTTGTTGCCTGCGTCCTCAATGGGGAACTTGTAGTCGTAGGTGAGCTCCTCGCCCCGGTAGATCTTGCGCATGGTGAAGATGACGATGTGCTTCTGTCCATCGACGTTGAGGACACGCGAGTAGCAGTTGGGCTCACACGAGTGGTTGATGAAGCGTGCCGCGTTGCCGTGCACTGTGGCGTCCACCACTTCGTAGTCGTCGATGCGGAACATGTAGCAGCCAATACCCTGTAGAAAGGATGGCGGAAAGTGAATGGGAAACTCGAGTGGTGGCACAGGGGGCACAGAAGTGGCACTCATCACAGGGGCATATATAGCTCCTAGCCCTATATATAGATTCACTAGCCCCAGCTGAAAGCTGACTGGCCCCCAGAGTGCCCCCTCCACTGTCATGGCACGATTCAAAACATCATTGGCTAATGATGAGGTTGGCCTTTCTGCAAGGGAACCGCCACGCTGCTCACCTTGCTTTCGTAGTATTTCTCCCGCTTGTCCGTGAGAACTGAGCGGATGACGTTGCCCGAGTACTCAATCACCATCTCTCCTGCATCAATGTTTCGCTTGCAGAAAAGGCCCCTGCCGTGGATGGCGGACCTGCGACGGGGGGGGGGGGGTCACACACAACTTTCCTGCAGTGGATGCCATTACAAGGCACGCATTTTACAGAAAAGATCCATCCACTGGCAAACCTGAGGGTCAGAGGTTCTGCTAAACTAGTATCCACATTGCCAAGGCACTGATTACAGAGATATTACTCTGTGTTTCCAAACTACTGCTTCATTTGCACAAGAATGTCTTGGTTTTGTTCCTCCTACCTGTAGACCCCAACTGTCTTCCTGAATGTTTTCTTCAAGTGCCTGAACCTCACAGGCAAGGGCAGATCCAGGCTGGTGGCACGGCTGCACAGGCCGCAAACCCACAACAGGGGGACAGGACATGAGTAGGAAAGAAAAACAAGGCGGTCAAAGAGAAGTGGAGAGCCGACAGCAAGATAAAAGCACAACATGTAGCCTTGTGACTCACCGAGCCGACTTCAGCAGACTTTCCTCTTCCTCCTCCTCAAATGGGTTGTACTCAGGAGGCTGCCTGTGCTTGGACGCCAGGAAGTTGAACATGTCAAACACTGACCGCCTGGGGGGGAGGTGTGGAAAAAAAACAGCATGTGGGTAAAGTACTCATTGCCAAGTGAGGGTCGCAACCTCATATGGCCGCCAGGGGGCGAGTGTGGTCCCACCTGTGGTGCTGTTCTGCCCGGGCAGACCCATGTGGGTTCAGGGGAAGCTCGTCGGATTCTTCGGGCTTGTGGAAGCGGAAGCGGTAGCGACTACAATGCCGGGCCCCGTACAGCTGTTCCAGGAGGAACACCACGGCATCGTGGATCACGCCCAGCATTCTTAGCCCGTTGACCCCTAAAGCGCAGAGTGAAGAAGGTAAGAAAGACGCGGCAGGGTTTCCTTAGTGTCATCCAGTGGGTTATTTTAATTTGGACTCAGATATTGACATTAACCTTCAAAGGACAACTCCTTGAGCCTGGCATTGGAGCGTGCTTCTCGAACTTTATCAGTCAATGACTTCCAGGCCTCTGTGGACGAAAATGAGCCACACAGGGGTTGTTAGGTAGTGCAGGAGAGCACAGAAGTTACAGATAAGAAGGCAGAAGGTCTGCTGCCTGCTGTCACGGTAAGCGCAACCCTACTGGAATACTATGAATCCATATGATATCCATGTACACTGTATGAAAGGTATCAGTCGAGTAGCACTGTTGACAACATGAGTGTGTACAGAGAGCTGCATTGTTGGGAATCACCTTCAATGGTCTCACAGCGAATCTGAAAACCGTCATCACTGCAGATCTCGAACATCAGCCCCTTTTTGGGCTTCCCATCTAGCAAGGGGTCCAGAATGGTCGCTTGAAGAGTGGCTGACCCAGTCTCTTCTTTCAGGCTAAGAGCTGCATGGGACAAGACAGGAAGTTGATAGTACAGAGTCAAAGAGGTCATGGCAATGTGCTGTGGTTTCAATGGCGGACCAGGAATATAGCTAACCTGTGGTCTTGGGCTTTACATCTATGGTTTCTGTGCTCCGAGGATGTATTGCTTGGGGGTCAGACTTTGCACGGGAAACAATACTGCAAAATAAAAAGCAACAAAGTTATGGACATAAACAAGAACCTTGAGCCAGAGGAGTGAGATTTCAGCCTTACCAAAGAGCTGAGAGCATGCCATACTTACCGCTTCCTCTCCTCAGGTCTCTCTGTCTCCATGAGCTCAGGAGAGATGGGTCGCTGAAACCTATGGGTACATTCAAACAGTTAGTTTTATCTATTACTTTTTAGTCAGAATATTACTCTATGCAGTCAATAACCAGATATGAGTCTTACTCAGGTGCAGGGCCACTGCTGCGGGTCATGTTGGTAGCTCCAAGGTTCTCCTGGGGGCTTTCCAATCGAGACAGCTTGTGTTTCTTGTTACTGACCTTGTCTGGACTATGCTGGCATCTCTTGGTTTTCTGCTTTCCCTTGCCAGCAGTGGAAGCTGTCATCAATGCTGATGGTGTCCCACTTGTGACCTTGTGCACCAGTTGTTGGTCTGAGGCCCGGGAGAAGGGAATGGTACGCGAAGTGAGGGGCGACACACTGGCCGGCCGACATCTGCTCGTCTCCTGCACTACAGCACGGGATGTCTGAAGTGTGGGTCCAGAAGGGCCAGGTCCTAGGACTTGAGATTTGTCCGTTGGCATGAGGCTTGCTGGGTGGTGCTGGAGTTGATATGCACCCACTTGATCTGCCTGTGGATTGACAGCCATGCTGATAGTCTGAGAAGGGGGAAGGACACAAATGCTGTTCGTGTTGGGGGTCTGTGAAGAGCTGCTAAGCTGTGAGATCATGGGGGTGCCAGATTGGAGGACCATTTGTTGCTCTGGCAGGCTGAGGCTCTGCTGACTGGCCTTAAGAAGCAGGTTGCTTATATCAGTGGTGCCAAGCAGTCCTGGGGCACCGATGAGGTTGGTGGGGGCACCGGCTGGGACAGAGACCACATTCAAGACAGACTGACTTGGGTTCAGCCCAGATACACTGCAGGGAACTAGGTGCGCAGAAGTCTCATGTCCTAGAATTCCCGGCTGCACAGTAGGGGCAGAAAGTCCTTGCAGTGGTGTCGGCTCAAAGTAGACACCCAATTTGGGCCGCTTGATGATGTTGGGAACTTTCCGGTGAGATGGCGTTGCTGTAGTAGTCAGAGTTCCCAATTCCACTAACCCTGGCTGGGCAGGAACCCCAGCAGATATCTGCGTGGGTGAGAAGTTGATAAGGGTCATGTTAGGCCCTGCTTCTGACGGAGTCAAGGTAGGCTGACTTCCAGAACGAGCCGGCTTCTTGACCTTGCGAGATGGAAACCGAAAGATGGAGCGCTTCTTCCCATGTCCCGATGCTGCCCCGGCCACAGAAGGAGAGACCGGTACTGCACTGGAGACAATGGTGGCATTTGGAGTCAACTCGGAATGGTGGCCAGCCTCAGACACCAGCACCTGAGGATCCTGAGAGTGTACTCCAATGAGAAGTCCAGAGGTGGTACTCGGGATACCAGGCTGGAAGCTGGCCTGAGCTGCACCTGTAAAAGCTTGGATCTGAGGATGGTGGGACATGGAGACCAGGCCCTTTCCACCAGGAGGAAATACAGACTGAGAGGTTGGAATTCCTGTACTGAGACCAGGTGCTAATGTCAAACCTCCCGTCATAGAGCTCGTGTCCATCACTCCCGTCGTACTGACTGAGGGAGCAATCTGGATCTTCTGAGTGACACCATTGGGAAGGGTCTGCAAGACATAAAGAGGCTGCATGTGCTGGTTCACAACTATAAGCTTCTCTGTTCCTGTTTTGAGGTGGGTGGCAGTGGTCTGAACAGCAGCACTAGCAACCTGAGCAGAAGCTGGACTCTCTGCAGGAGCATTCATGTACTTTTGTCCCTGGAGAGGTAAGGACGGGGAGTTTGGCAATCCAGGAGTTCCAGATGCCCTTGTCAATTCTTGGCTACTTGGCTCTACCACCTGGGCAATAGGTGGACTAGTCATGTGATCTGCTTCTATTTGACTGGGAATAAAATGCTCTGGGGTAAGGTGACCCTCTGCCACCTGTGCATCTCCACCTCCTGACCCTCCCTGCTGGTTCTTGTTGGAGCTACTCACCCCTCCCCTTTGTTTATCCCCACCCTTTTCCGTCACAGCATCGCCGGAGGCCAGAGACAGAATTGAGCGATCAGAGGACTCAGGCATCAGACTTCCATGGTTCTGATTAGTCACCGACGGACTACGAGTAGTGAGCACGGACAAGTCAGATGGCAGCTCCAGTGGGAGGCCATATGATTCCTCCCCTGAGATCGAAGGATTCACGGTGCTCTCGACGGGCTCTGTGCTGGGCAGCTGTTGGGGAAAATCTTCAAAGAGGTTGATGTCCTTCCCACGAAAGCCTTCATCCAGAGAGAGAAGCTCAGAGGAGCCAGCTTCTTGTTGTTGCCCCAGAGCCTGCATTGAGGGAGTATTGAGCACAAACTCCATAATGTCAGATGGGAGAATGTTGCCACAGTCATCGCTGTTTGTGTTGTCAGAATCAGACTTGAGAAGCTCAGAGTTAAGGGACAACTGAGTGTCAAGAGGATCTTGCCCTTGTGACTTCACACCCCCTAAGGGGAGGCAGTTCTCCTTCTGTGTCTTCCTATTATCACGGCTATTGCTGCCGCTACTGTTGTTCCCACCCCTGGAGCCACTGCTGGTTTCAGCCTCTTTCCCCGAGTCCATGTCCAGTTTGTTGGACCGACTTTCCCTGCCCTTCCTCTTGCTTGTGCTCTTGTTCAAGGTAGCCGCAGCAGTGGTAGAAGCATTTGTGCTGGCGTCACTTTCAGAGCCATCATCTACCCCATCAAGTTGACCAATCCTTGGCCGGCCTAAGGCCCTGGCTCTGCTCACTCCTCCTTCCACTATCATATCCTCGCTTCCTGTCTCCTCCTTCAGGAATCTCTGTAGCTGGGACCCTGCCCCCAGGCACTCTTCCATCCCCACTGTGGGAGAGACCGCACTACTGGGGTGTATAATCGTCCGAGTGAAATTGTAGTAATAAGAGTCCTCATTGGTGCATTGCCCGAGTCCACACTCTTCATCATCCCCACTGTCACCCGAGGAAGAAGTACTCATGTCATCAGCCCCATCAACCTGCCCTTCGGCAGAGCGCTTGCTGCTCCCACCTCCTACTCGCTTCTTTCCTGAGCTGTCACCACTACTGTAAAAAGGGATGTCTTCCTCTCCGTACGAGCGTACACCGTAGAAAGGAGTGAGGCCAAAGAACATGTTAGATCTTGCCCGTGCACTGCGCCGCGGGTAGCGTCGCTTAGCAGACCCCGAGCCATCACTGTCCTCTTCTTGATGCTTGTCTGCCCTACTGCCATCTTCCAGGGGGTGCTCCTCGCCCTCATCAGTGCCTTCAATGTCCTCTCTCACACAGCGCTGGGCCAGCAGGTGCTCTTCAGGGTCATCTACATGGTGTTGGGGGTCAGACTCCGAACTTTCTGAGCTGGCAGATGGTGAAAAAACTAGGGGGCAGGAAGGCCGCCGATGTGAGCCCTGACTCGGTGGTGAGACAGTGGTTGTTGTGGTGGTGTCGGAGGAAGTGCTGACCATCTTCGTCCCGTTAGGATCCATCTTTAGGGGGGTCAGAGTCACCTTGACTGTGCGTTTCTTGTCCTTCTGAGAGCCCTCTTTCCCTGCTGTGTCACTGGTGGCCTGGAGAGGCCTGAAGCCTTTCTCTGGGCTAAACCTGGACTGCTTCCCCTCGGAGGTGCTGCTATTTTTCTTGTCAAGGCTGGAGAACCTCTCCCTGGCCTTCAGAGGCAACTCTTCAGCCTGTAGCATCCCTGGGCTTTTAGTGTCAACACGTGTAGAGATAGCGGCCTGAGAGATGCTGTTCTGTGATTTCCGGTCCCTCTCTTTCCCGGCCTCCCTGCCATCTGCCACCCTCCCCTTGGAGCGGGTCTCCTTTAGGCTAGAGACCCCTGGGCTGGCAACAGATGCTGGGGCCGCTGGTAGGCTGCGTTTGACCGTGTCTTCAGTGGCAATGGCCCCAGAGGACCAAGGTAGCTTCATGGCAGCAGCTGGGGGTGGGCTTGAAAGGTGATCACGGGATTTCCTACCCCCAGTCCTGTGATGTGAAGACTGAGGCAAGCCCAGGTTTGTTGGTTCCTTGGAAGCAGACCCTGAGCTCAGTCTCGTATCCTTAGCAGAGTCACTAGTGCTGGTGTCCTTCGGCAGGGTGGTGAGAGGACGACGGGAAATGTGACTCAGGTTGCCAGTGAGTTCTGTGTCTTTCTCACCCTGTCTGGCCTTTTCTGTCTTGGAGCTGCTGCTGCTGCTCTTCTGGTGTCCTGCTAGCATTGAGGTGCCTCCAGGCAGCACCTGAGATACTCTGGTTGGTGCAGCCACCAGCATGCCCAATGCACACTCCTCCCCTGCTATTTTGGAAGCACCCTCTTTTCGACTACTTTCCACTCGCTTTTCTGCCACATTCGACAAACTTTTATACTGGGTACTGGAACCCGGCATCTTGGATTCACGATTCTGGTTTCCGTCGGACATGGGCTGGGCAGACCTGTCCCTCCCCCCGTCACGCTCGTGGTCCCTGGAGGCAGGAGAGAGGGACGGGGTGGAGGAGAATACCACCGGCCGACCAAGCACACCCCCAGCTCGGGAAGGCGAAGGGATTTGATGTTTAGGGGGCTGGGGAGACAGGGATGAGGTGCTGTGTCTCCGGGATCCAATGCTACGCAGGCTTGAGCTCAACATGGGGTCGCCCACGGTCACAATCTCATGGATGGAGTTGGACGGGCCTTCTGTATGAGAAATGATAGCAATTAGACTTCATATCTCATAAACACTCTGTATACCTGATGGGCTAAGCCTCGGTTGGTTACCTGGCGATGGGAGTGGCCTAGAGCCTGGAGACTTTTGGCATGGAGGGTAGCTGGGGTGCCTGCTCCTGGCAGCAGCCTTGAGCTTTGGTGTAGCAGGGGTGACCTGCTGGTCCATGGTCTGAGTAGGAGGGGGCTCCATCATGCCAGGAGGAGGCAGCAGAGACATTTCAATATCTGTCTCAAAAAAAGGAAATGCAGTCAATGAATGTGCATACATATCCAAAGCCTAAAAGTCGAAATTAGACAAATTGCACAGCAAGCGAGATGAAATCGCACATGTGACCCAGTGGTTCTCACCCTGGACACTGGAGGGGCTGTGGGAAATGGTGCGGTTATCCTCATGCTCAACAGTGCTGTTAACCTCCGTTTCTGCCACTGGGGGGTGACACACCATAATCCTGCAGGTGTACACGCAGCGTTTCCGGGCATCTAGAGTGCTCCAGTATACTCTCGAGCACCTGGAGATACAAGAAGAGACAGATAGACAAAGAAACATATAGATAAACAAAGACAAATCGATTCAAGGCACTATCAAGGAAGGTAGGTTAAATTTCCACTTCCTGTCATTTTCAGAAATCATTATAGAATAAAGACCATTCACAGGGATATACCTGAGACCCAGGAGGTCTCTTAACTGGAGGCCCTACATGTCTACCCATGGTCATAACACAGTCCAAATCATATCTATGCAAACACCTCACACATAGTGGGGGCTGCTGTGTCAGAGCCCAGACACTTACTGGTATCCTATGGGGAATAGCTTATGTTCACAGTCAGAGAGCTCAGTCAGGATTCCCAGGCAGTCGATGGTCATGGAGCCTAGATGGACATACAGAAAAGAGTCATCCCTCCACCATGCTACCGCTTTTTAACCCCAAATGACACAGAACTACACGCTTTAAACCCCAGTGAAAGATACTCAGTTGGAGTCAGAGAAATGCGACAGAGACAGACCTACCTATCATCATGTGGATGTTTTCCAGCTCCAGACCACTCAGGAACTTCCGCCGCAGGTTGATGCCCTCAAAGTCCACTAGGATTCTCCGAGTCACCTCGAACCCAGACTCCGAAACCACCTGCCAAGCATGAACAAAAAACTCAAATGGTAGTCTCTAACTTTCAAAAGTGGGCTGAGATTCTGCAGGGCGCCCAGTAAATCTTTGTTGTTTCTGGTAAAGTTGATGTTACAGAGCTCTCTCTTACCTCCCCCTTGATGTGGTCCCGATGCTGCTGGCAGTACACCTTCTTGTCCTCCAGGAAGACACAGTGACACAGGCGGGCACACATAAAGTGGAAGTTGCTGGTGCAAGAGGTCAGACAGCAGCTGACAGTGGCACCAGGCTTGTGACAGTGCTCGCAGCGCTGTGGGGTGGACATCTGCAGGTTATACTTTGGCCTTGTGCAAACTCACTGACAAGCCCCTCTTCACTTCCTCATGAGAACACACACCCCAACTTTCAAACAAGTCCTAACACTCCCTAAAATCAATAGCCAACTTCTGAATCCTTTATAATGGCTTTTTTCCCATTATATTCCCGTTCTGGTTAGCTAACTTTTCCGAGGTCATGTCTTGCCACCATGCCCCCACCCTTTCTCACCTGCTGCTTTCCATGGATCACCGCCATGTGGACGTTCTTCAGGGAGCCGTCGTCGTCCTCAAATACCTCGGCGGACCAGAGAGCGCAGTTGACATGCGTCCATTCATTCTGCCCGATATACAGGAGTCTCCCACTGTCCTGAAATACACATGGGTGGCAAACAGTGCATCAGAATACGTTCCCCTGAGGCAAACCACCACCAAAAAAATGAATAATTAGCAAAGCCAAATGCTGGCAGATCATGAGAACTTCAGGCTGTTTTGTAAGCAAACTGACACTCTCATAGCAACTGCTAAAACGCTGTAGAAGTCAACGCATAAAAATAGATTGTCTTGGGGTTTGTGTGTAAGCCAACTTTATTCAAAACTCTTGAGGACTCAACACAAGTCATTGTTGAAAACTCAAAACTAGTTTTTGCCATCTCTAAAATCTTGTGACAAGCATGGGACTCACGTTGGTGTTGTCATCACCATACTTGAAGCACAGCGTGCATTGTCTGTTGTCGGTGACATCAGGGGGTAGGGGGAGCTCGGGGCTGTCCTCACGGCTGAACTCTGGGGCTAATGGGAGGGGAGGCAGGGTCACAAGCTCAGTGTTGTCACCTGAGCACAAGAGAACTTTTTCCGCTCAAATTACCAAATGGACTCACAAGAGCTGCTTTGCTACAGAAGGACCCCTGATCCTTAGCAACTTACCAAGTACGTGCCGAGGGGGTGGGGGCGGCGGTGGGGGTGAGTCCGGCTCTCCCGGCGTTTTCGGTTGCGGGGCGGGGATGATCTTCTTCATCAGTGGTGGCTGCTCTGCCCGTGCAATCTCCTCCCGCCACTGCGCATAGTTGTGGTCCAGGGAGGGGGGCAGCACGGCATTGGGAAGCAGGCCGCTACTGTGTCCAGAAACGGGGGGGCGGGGAGACAGAATCCCATCTGTTAGAAAAGCTTGTACCTCCTGCTCTTCGCCACGCTGATCTAACACGGCGAAAGAAACACGCACACAAGGTCCTGGTGACACACCAATGTAAATGGCACCATGCCATGTCGACGTCTTGCGACGTCTGTACGCGGATAAAAAACACCAGCGCTTTGAAACGAGACGTGAGGGGAAGCCCACGTCCTCGATCCCGCTTCCACAATGCTCCGTTTGCACCACATTTCGACTCTGCCAAGACATGACACCCCAGCCGCCAAGTCACTTTGGGCAGCAGGACATTCTTCTACCGCCATCCACCCCCACATAACTCTCCATAAAGAATATAGCACTTTGATGCCCATACTGAACTACTGAATATTGCCCTGATGCTTCGAAAAACAAAACACAACAGCGCTTTGTTTTCTTTGGAGCGTTTCATAGCCGACAGAAGAAGTGTGTGTATGTGTGTAGGGGGGTCCGAGCTTGTTTGCGTAAGCCGACACCGCCGGCCGCCCATGGAGGGAGAAGCAGCAGCAGGCGGTACGAGGTAAACAGCGCCCAGCAGACAGCTGTCGCCCAGCAGGAGCACGCAAACTCCCCTCATCTACACATGCACGCACACACATACACACACGATAACGCCCGCCAGGTGAGTCAGCTTGATCACTTGATCTCAGAGACAGCCAAGTGGGAACACGTGTATCTCTTTGAATTTAAAATAAAAAATAAAAGAGCAGTATGTCTTAGAAAGTCGAAGTATTGTACAATCAAAATTAAATACATTTTGGAATTTCCGTTTCTCGGACAGACATGAACATGACAAGAAGCCAAATCATTTTAAGTAAACTCCAGGTGTCAGTAATAGGGCAGTCTGCTTGAGAAGGTCCGAGCAGGGCTGAGCAGGGCAGAGCAGGGTCAAACAGTGCCAAGCAGGGCCAAAAAGGCCAAGTAGGGCCAAACAAGACTGAGCAGGGACAAGCAGAGATGAGTAGGGCCCAGCAGGACCAAACAAGGTCAAACAGGGCTAAGTACAGCCAAATAGAGCCAAGTAGGACCAAACAAGGCTAAGCAGAGCCAAACAGAGTTGAGTAGGATCAAAGAAGACCAGGCATGGCCAAACAGGGCTGAGCAGGTCAGAGTAGAGCCAAGAAGGGCCAGGCATGGCCAAACAAAGCCATGGACTAAGCCAGTCTAGCCGAAGCCATATGTGCAATGAGTAATTCACACCCACAGGGGGCGACGAGCGGATACCGTAGACAGCAACAAACTGAAGGTGCCGGTCCAAGGCCCACCGGACCTTCAAGGTGTCGGTGGATGGACTCACTTGGAAGACACTTTCTGGGGCTTCCAGAAGCGGGACTCCTTCACCTTGAACCAGGGGAACACGCGCTCCATTTGCTGTAGAGAGCCACAAAGACACATTTTACAATGACGTGGGGGTGGGGCGAGGAGGGTGATGGCTCCTCCCTCTGTGCCACACACCTCGCTGTGGTACTGACCCGAATGAAGAAGGACTTCAGCATGCTGTTGGCCCTCTTGTTTTCGGGGTGCCCCCCATCAGAGTTGATGGCGGTCTGGATGATGCGGACAATGTCATCACTGAACTCCAGCTGGAATGAGTAATGATGAGGTCGCGTGAAGATATCTGTATAGCCATATTTAAATTCACCTGTGTATCTGTGTGTGTGCGCCATTCCCTATCCCTTTTAAAGATTTTTTTAAGATGAGGGGGATAAGAGGGGCCAATCGTATTAGCCAATAATATGTTTTAAATCAGTGTGTGACAGAGGATAGGGCACTCTGGGGGCCAATCAGCTTTCAACTGGGACCAATGCCCTTGTAGCCCCGCCCCCGGCATATGCCCCTGCCCTCACCACAGCGCTGTAGCGGCCCATCTCCATCTTTCTCTTCACAGACTCCAGATCCAGAGGAAAGTCGTTGGGGGGCGGCACCTCCGTCAACACAGGGGGGTCAGGGCCCTCGGGGGAGCGCCGGGAGGGTAGGCTCTCCTCGGGTTCCGGGTTCAGCTCCGGGGGCTTCATTGCAGCCTTCATACACAGAAGTAATTAGCAACATGCTTAATAACCTTTCCAGAGACACCATGTGCAAGAACCGGCAAGCCCTGCTGTGATCCCACATTGCTCAGAGCCCTCGCCAGCAGAGAAGCTCAAATGTCAACAGAAAGAATTGTTACATTCTGGACTTGCTGACCCCAGCAAGTGTGGACTGAACCAAGCACCTTTTCCATAATCCTCAAACTCCAATATGCAGTTTTCTGGGGGAATCATAATGGTGTTTGTCTGTCTATCTCAACACAGGCACTCCACAGGACAGTGTACCGACACCACTGCTATACTCTTCAGACACAGCTCCACGACCATCATCAAGTTTACAGATGACACCGCCATCACAGACCTGATCTCCAGTGACAGTGAGAGGGCCTACCAGGAGGGGGGCAGGAGTGGCACCAGAAAGAACAATCTCTCCCTAAATGTCAGCAAGGCCAAGGAGGTGATGATTGACATCAGGAAGCAGACGGCCCCTTATCTATTTATTCATTTCGCTGATGCTTTTGTCCAAAGATACATACAATTATGAGAGAAGGGTCAGACAATCACTGGAGCAATTAGGGTTAAGGGCCTTGCTCAAGTCACTCTGCTGACCCTGGGATGTGAACCAAGCACCTTCCAATCACAGACACAGTGTCCTAACCCAATGAGCCACACGCTGCCATGACACACCCATATATGTTGGTGGGGATGCGGTGGCGAGGGTTGACAGCTTAACTTTCTGGGAGTCACTATCACTGAAAACCTCACTTGGTCACACTACACTTCAACGGTTACTAAAGACAAAATAAACTTTACTGACATACACCTGAGCAAGGTGTGAACAGCACTGGTTGTTCTGACCAGTTTCTACAAGTCAACTTTGGAGTCCATTTTCACTGGTTGCATAACATCCATATAGTGGGTGGTGCTGAGTGAAGACCACTCAGAGCATGACACACACCTCGCAGCGGTCTAGAACATCTTCTTCACCCACTGCCTCAGATAAGGAGATCGTGATGGCACTCAACCTGCACAGCCATTTTCTTTGTTTTGGTTACCCACAATGCAATTTGGCTCCTCAACAAATGCTAAACAGACACCCAAGGCAATGTGTCACTATGTACCCCACATTCTACCTCCATTTCACTGCTCATGTATAAACTCTATTTGTCTGCGATGGTCTTATTTTGTGTTATGTGTTGGTTTCTGTACTTATTGTTTTGTATTTATCTTTTATTTATAAGGCACTTTGGCCTGCAGGAAGCACGAAACACATGAGGATATATATTTTGAATCTCGAGCCTTGAATTTAAGGTTACGTAAGCCTAATCGCAGCCGTGGAGTATTTTAATGCTTTGGCATCGGTAAGCAATACATTTATTTAGCAGACGCTTTTATCCAAAGTGATGTACTTCTTTTTGTTTTTTGAAAAAGCACGGATAGATGGTCCCTGGAGCAGTTGATGGGGGGTTTAAGAACCTTGCTCAAGAGCCCACTGGTGAAAATGTTCTGCCAACCCTGAGGGGGCCGAGACAGACCTGTCGGTAGCGGAGCAGGTGGGTGGAGGTGCGGGAGTTCAGCAGCGCGGTGAGGACCTGCCGCACCGAGGCCTGCAGCTCCTTCTCCAGCGTGGTCCTCCAATCCACTGGGTGGCGCTCCGCACAGTTGATGCAGGTATAGGCTACAGTGTCCGACAGGTTGGACAGGATCTCATACATCTCCTCTGGAAGGGGGGAGATGAAAATGAAGAACAAACGTGAGGTCAGTCTCATGGAGTTTATGTTTTCTCCCTTCAACTTGGCCTAATGGTAGCTATCATTCGACAAGCCAAGGTAGCATTGTTGGATCTGCTGGAGCCTCCCTGACTAAATGAATCACACTTGATGGAACTTGAGGACATTGCAGCAGGGAAGGGCAACCTAGAGGACCGTTGTGGGATCTGAGCTAGCGAGGCGAGGCAATCATGCGGCACAAGGCACTCACCGCTTAGGTTCTCGCACTTGGCGTGCACCCAGCGCTCGCAGCGGCTACACTGCATCATCTTGCTGTCATAGTCATCGTCATCGTCATAGCACTTGTTGCACAGCGGGCAGAAGTTGCCTGGGAAGGGTGGTACGGAAGGCGGCTCTTCAGTAGCTGCTTGACCACCCCCCCCCCCAACCCGCTAAGCCTGTCTTACTCACCTTTCGCAAACAGCTTGGTGCAGTCGTGACACATGGAGAAGTCATGTGACCACTGGGCATCCCAAGCCTTGCCAGGGGTGGTGGCCCCACAGCTCTTGCACCGCACACACTTGGTGCAGATCTGCATGAGATCATTGAGGGTGCAGGAAGAGCATGGTTAGCTCAACAAAGCGACGCAGAATGGAGCGAGGGGGAGTCACTTCCTGGGAAACCTACCCAAACTCTTTTCTTCTTGGTGGGTCTGGTGGGATGGTTGGGGCTCAAGCACTCAGGGTGGTAGCTGTTTCGGCACTTGTTGCATTCCAGCAGCTAGGGGAGAGGTACAAACATCAATCACACCTACTCATCGGCTTTGGGGTACAACCAGTGCAGCCGCCCCAGATGCCCAGCGCCGTACTTTGGTCTTCTGATGCTGGTGTCCGCACGTGTGGCAGAAGCGGCAGCGACGGCAGCACCAGTTCTCCAGCTGCTCCTGCAGGGGGCGCTCTGTCTCCTCCAGACAGAATAGGTGGAAGGGTTCACAGCACACCTGACAGTATACAAACTATACAGGGAGGAAGATGTCAGGGATCAAAAGAACAGTGTAGGCTCAAAAAAAACCTCAAATCTATAGGTGACTGAAAAAAATACAATAAGTGCCCAGGTGACACACGACTGTGTCTATGACTGGCCCCAACACGACCATGTGACTGTGCTGACCCACCCACCTCCACGTGGCCGCCGCTGGCGCACAGGAAGCAGACGACGCGCGAGCTGATTGGCACAGAGGTAAGCAGGCCCAGGCCACCCTTCTCCCACACGGTGTCCAGGTCACAGTCCTCCTTAAAATCTACTCTGATGCGACGCACTCCGTCGCAGGGCACCTTCTGCCTAGCGGGGCCTCCAGTCGAGGGAGTGCGCAGCGAGTTTAAAGGACCGCTTTCGGGATGGGCAGGGGGCAGCCTCTCCTGTGGGGAGGGAAGGGGGGGGTGAGGTCATCATGGCATCAGATATCCAACACATTGGGGGGGGGGGGCATTGCCTGCGTCACTCCTGGCAACCAGGGCCTACTGCCTGATGGAGCTTTTAAAAAATTCAGTGTTTACAATTGATCAGTGGGGTTCACCTGTAAGAACACCTGACGTACCTTGTCTTTGGGTTTCGGTTTGGAGGGTGGGGCGAAACGAGGGGGCGCTTTCTTCGTCTGCTTGCCATCTTGTGCTGGACACACAGAAACAGACAACTGAACTGCTAAAATGGCAATCACACACCTTAAAAAATATTTTTAAATTTTAGAAGAAAAAAAATTCTACTCATGTTTTTACAAGGGCCAGAATGTTGTTTTTCTGTTACAAAAACGCAATTCACCGATTAGCAATTAAAGATTCAATGACTGAAAATCTTATCGTCCTGCTTTAACGTCTGAAGACGGGGGGTGGGGTGTCACATGGTGTCAGGCAGTAAGGTGTGGGGGCGTGTGCAACTCCCCACCTGTCTCTGTAACTGGCACGGCCAAGTTCTTCTGCGTGAGCTTCTTCTTGGGCTCGCCGGGGGCGGACTTGGCGAGTCCATCCTTTTTTGCCGGCGGTGGGCTCTCCGCCAGGGGGGACTGTGGCTGTGGGAGCTGGCCGGGTGAGGTAGTGGGGGGAGCCGGCTGTGTCGCTTTGCGGTCCTTCTTAGGGGCAATGGTGGGCGGTGGCAGTGCCGCCGGAGGCTGCTTGGGTTCCGACGCCGGCTCAGAGCGCGGCAGTGCCAGCGGCGTGTCTTTCAGTGAAGGGCTCAGTGGTGGGGGCGACTGCTGCCTTACTGGCTGCTTCTGCTTCTCTTCGCTGTGTTTTGGGGGTGGAGACTCGCTCTTCTTGTGGGACTGCTCCTCCCTCAGGGAGGGAGACACTGGTTTGGGGTCGCCAGGGTGATGCGAGTCCTTTTTTTCAGTCATTTTGTTTTTCTTTTTATCCTTCTTGGCTACAATGGGGCGGGGGGGGGACAAAAAGACCCATTTAGGAAGTGGCTCGTACCATAACATGAGGAGCGCCTTCCAGTCAGCGGCACCTACACAGCAACACTGACCTTAACAGAAAGCTGATTGGCTCTTGGAGTGCCCCCTCCACTGTCACTCACCAATTCAAAACATATAAATGGCTAATGATAAGGTTCGGCCTACCATCTTCTAAAAATCCAAAAATACCTACTGCTTCCACTGCTGAGTGAAGGTCACCTACCCTTGGCTTGTTTCTGGAGAAAGGCTTTGGATGGCATCCATTGCAGGTTCTGACACTTCCTCTCCCTGAGAAACACAGACACACACATTAGCAATCCATTCATCCTTCAACTCATCCACCTTCCATAACAGCTTATCCAGGATAAGATGACGGCCAAGCCTGGAGCCTATTCCAAGAGGCCCAAGATCACAAACCAGGGGACACACCAGTCCATCGGAGGGGAGCCGCACACACACACAAGGGACAAGGACTGTAGAAAGGAAATGAAGCGACCAGAAGAAACTTTAGCGAACATAGTGAGGACATGCAAACTCCACAGACACAGAGCTGGGTATAGATTTGAACCCACAGCCCTGGAGGATCGAGGCCACACTGCTACAGACTGAGGCAACATGCCATCTCCCTTCACAATTACAATTACTTATTTAGCAAATGCTCTTGTCCAAAGCGATGTACTGTTGAAGTCCCTGGAGCAACAGTGGGTTAAGGGACTTGCTCAAGAGCCCAATGGTGAAATCACTCTTCCGACCATGTGATTTGAACCAACAATCTTCTGATCACACAAGAGTCAAAAATGTATCACAAGCGATCTTCACTCTAATCCCTGTGGGGTGTGTCCCTCCGAGGTTTAGCGTGAAAATAGCTGGTTTACTGGTTCACTCACTTGCAGCATTGCTTCTTGATGTTGCGACCCCCAAACTTGGGCTTGTCCAAGCAGTTGGTGCAGACGCCGCAGTCGTCCGGGACCTGGCAGCCGGGGCACTGCCCGCAGCGGCGCGACCGCCGTCCCTTGCGTGCCGGGGGCTCCTGGAGAGCCTTGTTCCGTGTCACCGGCTTGATGGGCTTGATGGGTGGAGCTGGAGGCTCCGCCTCCTCTGAGCCCGCTACCGATGACTTGTCTGTATAGGGAACATGGGATGTGGGGGGTCAAAACTCGTCTCCCTGAGGACCAATTCCATTTCTCTGACCCAGTCAGATACCCACTGTGCAACACTCTAGCAACAATATTATGATTTTTATTTCTGAGAATTCCGTGCAATTCTTTCTCTGCACTGTTACTGTCCATTTTGTCTATTATTTATTGTCAATGTCCATTAATGTCTAAATGTGTGTATTGTCATCACTTGGAAAAACTCTCCACTTCTTTCAAGCCAACAAATACAAACACAGATAGACCGACATGCACACAGACACACACATACTGTACACTCAAGACAAGCAGATACATAAACAGACATATATACACACATGCAAACACACAGATATATAGACATACACACACATACATACCAAGACAAATACACAAACACACACGTAGACCCAAATACACAGAGACAAACACAGAGACACACAGAGACACACACAGAGACACAGAGACACACACACAGACACACACAGACATACACAGACACACACACAGACACTGGGGTTCCTGGTCAAAAAAGCTCACTTCTACATACTTCACTGCTGACTCAACATTTTCATGGACATCAATGCCAGTGATTCACACAGTGGTGTGTCATCTGCGGGGGTGAGGGGCAGAGTACGGGTGCAGGGTCCTCAGCCTCACCGTCATTTCCCATGGAAGACAGGATCTTCTCCCTCTCCTCCCATGGCAAGGCACTGAGGGTGGGCATGTCATCGGGGAACACGGCCCGGTTCTGCCCCAGGGCCACGGAGGCACGTCGGCACACATGCTTGATGCGTGGCCCACGGGCCGACGTTTCCGAAGAGTCACTTTCCTGGCCCTGGCACCAGAAACAGAACTAGATTACCATCTTAGTCGGGGGGCGTATACAAGGGCGGGGCGGTAGCAGGCACTGGCTCCAGCTGAAAGGTGATTAGTCCATGGAGTGCCCCACCCACCAATTCAAAACATATCATTATAATAAGGCTAGCCCGTCTGTATGAAATATGGCCGTCTTATGCCCCTGGAGATAAGGATGGGGGAGGGGCCCACACTATGCTTAACACAGCCACTCACCAGTTACTGTTCAGTACTATTTCCAGTTGACTCTGAATTTCCACTAAGTCACTCTCAGAATGACTGTGCGGCAACAGTGGCCCGCGACACGTCAGGACAGCACTTCGCCTGACTGCCAGGGGAATTCGGAGCAGGCGAGAGCTCTGGTTTGTGCTTTCTCTTTTCTCACTTCACGGGGAAGGCGCCCACGGACCCACCTGGACTTTGGGCGGCTCGCTCGACTTCAGCGACTTGCTCTTCTCGATCCTGTACAGCTGGTCCTGCGCCTTCTTCAGCAGCCCCGCCACACGCCGGTCGGCCATTTGCTGTTTACCAGCGGCGGCAGCCAGCACAGAACCCAGCGACGAGACGGTTGGCTGCTTCCGCGGCGGCCCCGCCAGAGTCCCAAACCGTTCCCGCTCCTTCTCCCTGTCCTTCTCCTTGGCCCCCACTTCTGCTTCCTGGCCCTTGTCCGAGGGCCTCCCTTTTTTGGAGACCCGCCCCTTGGGAGACAGGGGGGTGGCAGCCGTCTGAAGAGACCCCCCATCTGTGGATCCTGGCACAGGGGAAGGAGAGGTCTCTGCCCCGGGGTCGCCGGAGATGCACTTCTTACGCCCAGGAGTCTTCTTTGGGGGACTGGACACTGGAGACTCCTCAGCATCCTCGTCTGGCGAGAAGAGGCTGGGGCTGGTGTAGGACAAACCCTCCAGGGCGGTGCTTTTCCCCCTCCTGTCTCGTTCTTTCTGAGCCTCCTTCTTATTCTCCTTTTCCCTCTCTCTACTCCTCTCTGGTTCTTGCTCCTTCTCCTTGGTGCCAGTTTCCCTGGAGGCGGATCCCCCCCTCTCTCGGCTTCCCTCCCTCCCACTGGGTGCCTGGGTGCTGGAGGCAAAGAGGGTGAAGAGCGGAGACGAGGAGGCGGAGGAGGAGTCCCCACTGGTGCCAAGGCCCCCTGCCGCCTTGCGGCCTACCGGCTGGTACGACTCGCCTGCGCCCTCCGTCGGGTGGCTAAGCGAGCCCGAGGAGAACGAGTTGAATGCGTGCGGGGTTAAGGCACTGGCGGCGAGAGGGCTGACCGCCACCCCTGGCAGGGAGCTGGAACTGGTGGCACTGGCATGACTCGGGAGTGGGGAGAGCTCAGACGAGCCCTTGCTTGCTTGGGAGCTGGACTGGCTGCTCCGTGTGGTCATGGAGTGAGACGGTGACCTGGGCTGACCGCGCAGCGCCGCAAATGATCGCCGACGCCGACGGCGGAACTCGCTGGTGGGGGTGGACAGAGCCTGCAGCGACGACGCTGAGCCGGAACCACTCCCCGAGGAGGGTGGGAGGGTGACCGACTCAAAGATGCGGGAGTGTGCCGCGCTGGGCGTGAACTGGGGGGCGCGGAGCAATGGGCTGCGCTTGTGGTGTGGTGGCTCGAAGCGTGACGGCGGGTGCTGGTGCGGGTGGTGGGGCAGGTGCGAGAAGAGCCGGTTCCCTGCCCCGGGGCCTCCGGCCGGCCCTGGGAAACCACTAGCTACAGCGCCGGCTGCCCCTCCGCTGGCGCCACCTGGTGGCAGAAGGCCCACGTCCTCAGGGGTGAGTGGTGGGGGCCGGAAGTTGTCGAAGATGGGCTTGCGGATGAGGCCCTCCTTGGCGTATTTGGCGGAGGAGAAGTACCGCTGTTCAGAGAGTGGCATGGAGGTCCAGCGGAAGATGGGCTCCCGCAGGATGGAGTGACGCTTCTCCTGCCGGGGCGAGAGCACCGGCGCTGGGATGAAAGGGGCAATGGGGTGTGGCACCATCCAGGCTGGGTGCTGGTGGTGCTCGCTGATGGCCGATGCAGTGGAGGCAGTGGGTTGAGGCGGTGCCAGCAGCGGTGGTGGCGGCGGTGAAGATGAGGAGGAGGCTGTCGAGGAGGCCTGTTTGCAGCCCCCACGGGAGGAAGACGACAGCAGCACCCCCGTGGCTGGACTGATGATTGACTTCTTTCTACCCCCGGCCAGGCTACCCTGGCCACCAGCCACCAAGCCTCCCCTCGTGGCCGCTTGCCCTTGACGGCCCTTCCTGCCCCTCTCCATCACCGAGACGTGCTCCGGCTCTGAGGGGGGCGAGGGTGGCCTTGACACCCTCATCTCCCCATCCCCCTGCGACGAAGGCGAGCGGTCGGGCTCCTCAGACGGCGCTTGCGTGCCCTCGGATGCCTGTGAGTCGCTGGAGGAGTCCAGGCTGGGGCTGCTGGAACGCGACGACTCGCCGGAAGAGAGCTGCGAGGAGTGCTGAGATACTGCGCTGGAACCGCAGGACGCCGCACTGCTGCTGAAGCGCCCGTTGCCATTGTTGCAGCTGCTGCTAAGTAGGTTGCCACCAGGCACAGCGCACACACCAGGCGCCGAGGATGGGGGGGCAGCGCTAGCGGGTACTGGCGCCCCGGCGCTACCAGCTAGCCCGGACACAATAGTCACTGGCGGTACAGAGAGAGGGGAAGACGAGGGCTGAGGTCCAGCAGCAGGGGTGGGAGTGTCCACCCGCGCCATCTTGTGGTGGGGCTGTGGCACACCAAAGCTAGCCTCATCCTCAATAAAGCGCTTCGGCGTCTTGATGATGCGCAGTGACACCGTGCTCACCACTGGCATGATGAACTGCCGGATGTTCTTCAGCTGCGTCCTTCTCTTCCTCCTGATGCCGCCCTCTACTCCGACTCCCCCCTGGCCCCCAATGGCCGCCGCCGCTGCCTCCTTCAGCAGCTTCTTCTTCTGGGCCCCCTTCTTAGCCCGCTGCAGCAGCTGCTTGGCGATGGTGGCGTCTGTGCGCTTGGAAGGTGGAACGATGCGCACGGGCTTGATCCGCCGGGGGCTCTGCCGGACCCCCGCTGGCCTCCCCGGCCCAGATGGGGGGTCCTGTGACAGTCCAGACGGGGAGCCACGCAGCTCCACGTTGGCCGTAGGGCCTGCAGCTTGCGGGGCCCTGAGCTTGAGGTGCTGGGGACGGACCCTGAAAAACTTCTGCCTCCCGGCTCCTGGGGCCGCCAGGACAGGTGCCGTGGGGGCTGGGGGATTGATGGCCGCCTCCGCTTTGAGGCGCTCCGCGGACGGGGGCCGCCCCCGCTTGCGCCGTGGCATCACCGGAACGGGGACCACCTTCCTCCCGACGGCTTTGAGTCTCGACTTGAGGGGGGCCAGCTTGACGGGCCGCAGCTGCTTTATTTTGGTTATCTTGGAGATGCGCCCCACCCTGGGCCCCCGGGGGAGCTTGGTCACATCAGGCTGCTGGGCCCGCTGGAGAGGCATGGCCACCAGAGGCAGAGGCCTCCTGACCGTTTTCTTGCTCCTGTCTTCCTGAGGCACTTCCTTGCGCTGTACCCCTCCATCCCGGTCTTCCTCAAGGGCTGCCTGGCTCTTCTGAAGCCCCGAGGTTGGGGGGCGGCCTCGTCTCTTCTCCCCCGTGCTCGGGGGCCTCCCTGGGGGACGCTTAGTCTTTTCTGGGGGCCGATCAGTGCCTTCGGGCTTGCCGTGGGAGGTGGAGGCAGGCAGCGAAGGTGGCCCCCCATCCAGAGCTACTCTCTGCGCGACCAGGGCCCTTGGGGGCCTTCCTCTGGGCTTCTTCTCCTGAGGTGACTTGGCTGAAGAAGAGAGATGTACACATGCAAAACAACATTATTTGTTTAGGAAAAGACAGGAATTGCACAACCGACGCTACATCATCTCTCAAACGCACCGTATCAGGATAACAATCCATGGGGGTGCTTTTATGCCTGTATTTCACGTGCACACACACTATGTGACTGGAAATCTGTCACAGCTGATGACTTTAAGGCTCCTTAACAGCATTAGCGTATATACGATTTGTTGCGTGTCTGTCGGACACCTGCTAATCTCCTTAAGATGCTCTGATTGGTGGCTGAGTGTCAGTCGAGGGACCATCTACGCAAAGAGAAACCAAATCGCAAAGGCGCTACATGAATTTCCCAAGTAACAAGCAGTAGGGTGGGGGGTGTGTTTTCAGACCAGCAATCAAGCTGCCAAAATATTTTGAAGGAGTTGGGGAGAAATGCCTGTTTCAGGTCAAAATCTGCTAGCTGAATACCCCTGATATAGTCAGGAGACTAATTTAGAGGACTGGTGAGGTGGGATGGTATGTTTTCATTTTTTCCCACGGGGGATGGTATCCATATCCTCGAGCCTGAGACTACAAAGTCACAGGGAACGAGGAACCCAGCACCCCACCCCACCCCAACCTCAACCCCAGGAAGCGTAATCCGTGGGATTTTTGACACACCTGTGGGGGTCCTTGCTGAGGTCTGTATTCTTCTGTTTTCACTGTGCGCTCCGAATCCACAGAACGGCTCTTCCTGTGGTGGTAGGTAGAGAAAGAGAGATAGAGAAAAAGAAAAACAAAGACAGAGATGGGCTATCAATGGGAGACATGGCAGACAGAACAGCAGCAGATTAAAAACAGGAGAAATGAAGATGCAGGGTGTCCCTATGGTATTCCTGTGTGTAGGTCTGAGGAGGAGGAGGTGAACCAAGAGGAGACAGGGGACAGACAAGATGTGATCCACAAGCCCCGATGGGGCAGAAACACTGTAATCCCAGTAAGAATGATAACAAAAAGTCCCTCAAAGCCCCAACAATGTCAGCCAGACTACTGCATCTCTTGTCTGCTAACTCACTGCATTCCTTCCATGCCGTTTCCTCGAAGATCAAGTTTAGGCCGAGTAAGACTCTTTTTAAATGTAGTCTCTGCCCATTGTGGGGGGGCAACAGAGCAGGACTCACTGACAGGGGGCTTTTGTTCCCCTCAGGTGCCAAAAAAAAGCCACAATAAAATATTCTTCCTCCATTTCAGGCAGTGGTATGGCTCTATAATCACACTCCACGTTAAAACTTCCCGATCTCAAAACCATGGCGGAACAATCCATAACCAAACTTTAAAAAAAAATGAATTAAATGCAAAAGGGGGGTTTCCCACCCAAGACCCATCAAGATTCTTAAAAATGACCACATTCAAGATGAAGGCCCCAAACATAATGGAGATGCAACAGGTGAAAAGCAGCATGCCTCTTCCACGAGGGACACGCTTCTCCTGGGATTCCTAGTCTGAAATGCACCCACGAGGGACAAGATTTCTGGGCAGAACCATATGTTAAAAGAAAACAACAGGCAAATTCACCCCAGCGTGGATCAGAGCGAGATAAACTGCATCAGAGCCAGTGAAGACCCAGCGCGAGACCTGTGATATGTTGGCCGCAATCCTGGCTTGACGACCGTAGACTGGCAAAACCAAAGACGAGCCCAAACTATCCGCGCTGAAATCGACACTGAAAACTGAAAACACAGCTGGGGAATATATTTCTTTAATCTCCTCAAAGAAAGGAGCATCCAGCTGACTAATAACCAGCGCTTTAATGTCAAAACCCACTGGGCAAGATTCCAATCTCTCTGTTGCTGGAAGTTTATTAGTATATTAGCCGAACCATTTCTGGGTGATGGACCGATTTTGGATTAAACTAGAAGACAAACAAACCTGGTAAAAGCCTACTAACGTCACGCTTACAGATCCCCTGAAATCATCTTAAAAATATGCACCCTTCCTGTGACTCAGTCCCCCCAGCAGGTAATATCAGGAGCGCACACACCCCCACCATCCCAGACGTCATGCAGCCTAGCAACAGCTGGGCGCTGCTATGGCCACCTAACCTCCACGCGACCAGAGAAGCAGGGACATCTCCACGGGAGCCATCAAGACTTCCCAGAATAACCAAAAAGCAGGCGGCGGGAGGGGGGGCACAAACCACAGCCCTGCACGGGATCCATCTACTCAAGTCCAACGAGCTGTTCGTTCCCATCACCATCACAAGGACCACAGCCATGATGTTCCTTAGTCCCAGGGTTTTATATACACCCTTGACAAGATCTAACAGAAAGTGCAGAGTGCCAAAAACACGTGCCCTTTGACCCCTGGGATTCAGTGATACACAAATGTTGACCGCCTGTCTATGATATCACTTCATTGACAAACACCTACGAGTCAACACTGGAGCAGAAAAAGCACAGTGCAAACACACAGACACACACACAGACCTGCATTCATATCTTTGTGGGGACCATCTATTTATTTCCATGGGAAAAAAACCTTAATTCCAACAATGACAACAAGGCTGCCGCAATTAGTCAAAGCAGTCAATGACATTGATGCTGAAAATGCGTCAACATATATTTTTAATCAACGCATCATTTTAAAATTATTATTTTTTTAAGAACATGCTCAGGTGCTGCTCTGGATGATGGACTGAAAGAGTAGGCAAAACCACCGGTCCATGCTGTCTATTCATGTTTAATTAAACTGCCATTAGTATGGAAACTGTAGGGACCAGTTTTATTACTGTAAACTAAAACAGAAACGAAACAGACACTAAATAAAAGAAAATAACTCGTGAACTGAAATGAAATATTAAAACTATACCAAAAAAAAACGTGCTGGACCCCACCGACGTCTTTTTAACCACAATATTTCCTCTTTTCAAAGGTGTTGTGACTGTTGAGCTGTCCCTTTACTGGCACTTCAGTGCTTGTCACTTCCATGATTTGCCAAAACAGTATCATGTGGCGCTCCGCTAACCGAATTTAATAAGCATAAAGATACACCGAATTTATACAGATTACTAGCTTTTGGGCATCACAATTTTGCATTTCGTTAATATTTTACGCATACGACAAATCTGCTTATCCAATTGTGGGTTCAAATAACATCCATGTAGATCCGATAAGCCAGCGTCCATTATCCAAGCCCTGCAGTGACGTACAGTTTGTTGTTGTCAAAATAAAATTAACTTAAATTAATTAGATTTTCTGGAGGATAATTAATCATTTAGATTAGTCAACCAATCGGTAAAATAGTCAATAGATTAATCCATAGAAAAATAGTTGTTAGTGGCAGCCTTAAATGACAACCTTAACCCCTACCCAGCCCTAACTTTCACCATAAGTAACCAAACAAAATAAGTTTTTGACAGCAGTCACAGATTTTAATAAAAATGAGTTTCCCCTTATGGGGACTGAAAAAAATGGTCCCCACAATGTCAAAATAACAGGTTTTTATCTCATTGTCGGGACCCAAACGTCCCCACAATGTAATATATACATAACGCACGCACACACACCCACACACAAACTTGAATCTCAGACTGTCTGAGACTCCTGCCCTTACCTCTGTCCCCCCCACCCTGCAGCCGGGTGAGTAGATGGGGCTAAAGGGCATAAGGATCCTCCCGACATGCATCAGTGAGAAGATCACCCCCGAAGGTACGGAAAAGGCGTGGTAGGCCCCGCCCCCAACCGTCACCCAAGCGTTCCACGGCATGTCAGGAAGAAAGGAAAAGTATGGGGAAGCATATGGACTCCTGCATATTTCTGGACAGAGGGCAGGCAGCTTAACAGCGACGGTGCCCTTAAGGTCCCATCATCAGCATGAAGTGAGAGTCCCACTCTTCAGGTCAGGGGGTACCCCAGTAGCCATACCTCAAAAACCATGGAAGATAATGACTTTTTGTCTTTTATTTGGTATCAAAATGAAACATTCTGACTAATTAAATCTAACCCGTGCCAATTTTCAGTTTTTACCTGCCAACACTGACTATTAGGCAGGTTCTTCTCGCCAGCATCGCGCCTCACGGTAAACACGTCCTCCAAGGTGGCACGGAGTGCGGCCGTCTGCCAGGAACGTACCTGCGGGCCTGCGGGACACGCCTCTCACACAGGACACAGCTGGAAGCCACATGTTCTCATCACTGACTTCAACTGCCATGCCCCACCCACTGCTGCCGGCCCTGTGATCCTCCCTTGTGCAGGCTCCTCCCCAGGCCTGGCTCTGCCCCCCAGTCACTCCCCAACCTCAGATCCATAGAATATTACTCCATTTCTTCTCTAGGACCAAAATTTATGTTTGAAGGTACTTGTCTTTCATCTCCTCATTCCCAAACTCACTCGCCGGGACAGTGGTGGATATCACGATACTCTGGAGAGATACACGGAGTATAGAAAACCCAGTAAACTCCAGCTAACGTTCCTACGTGTCACAGAAGACATTCAGCTGCCTGATCCGCTTCCCATGTGTAAAAAGGTTCAGTCATTGTATTAGCCGGCCGCATCGCGAGGTCCTCCCACACAAGTTTCCACTGTTTCCATCTGCCAGTGAGTGATTTTCAAAAATAAAGTACAAACATACCATGAGATGTACAAAAAAAATGGTCTTGCCACTTTCAACCAATCCAGCCAGCATTCACTGCTGCTAAACATGACGACCTTCCTACCTTCTCCGACACAGGGTTGGGCGCATCCACTGCATTCAATACTTGGCCGTGTTGGTTTCATGTCTTCACAGGCTTCCATTATCACAACGTCACACAAATTAGCTGCACATGCAGCAACATGAGAAAAATCCAGGCAGTGCAGCTTGGTGAGTGTGACTCTGCTGCCTCACAACTGTAAGGACTGGAGTTAAAGACCTGTACCCAAACTACATTTTATTTATTTAGCAGAAGCTTTTTAACCAATGCGATGTGCATTTTTGATAGAAAAGAGGATCAGACAGTCCTTGTAGCAACTGGAGATTAAGGGTCTTGCTGAAGTGCCCAAAGGTAAAATCAGGACTTGAACCAGCAACCTCCCAATCACAAACACAGCCACCTAACCTGCTGAGCCACAGACCACCCCAAGAAGGAGCTCTCCACTCCTTTATGCACTTTGGTTCCCTCCCAAAAACATGAGCACTAAGACAAACTGGTATCCCATTCAGGGTGTACTTCTGCCTACTTTTGCTACTTAGAATGGAGGGGAGATGGACGGTAATCTCAACAAATGATACAAAATATTAAACTTTTCAGGGATTCTTCAATTTAAAAAAAAATACCAAATTCAACAGCAGCTACTACCTAGAATGGCAGCACATTTCAGGAATGCAGCAGTTTCCAGTTTTCAGGAGCTGACCGTTCCACATGCGGCCGACTGCAGAAACCGGATGTTCTTCCAGGAGCTCATAATCATTCAGCCCCCATGAACGCAGGAGAATGGCCACCACTCACACCATGAATAAGGAGTTACACCGGCTGACTTAGATAAACGGCGTTGTGCTTATGGAAGCCAGTCATTCGAAGTTTCGGAGCAGGGACACTAGCGATATGTTAAAGCAGCGAGGATCATCGACCAGGACCCCTCCCCTACCCTCCTCTTTTTTCCCCAGAAATCACGAAAGGCACATGAACGCAGGAACATCTGTTGCCAGCTGCTTGCTAAAGGATGTCCATTTGACATGCATGTCACACTCACTCTATGCCTATAAGCCCAAGATACTAGAGAGATTTCTGAAAACTTCTGAAAAGTGTACAAATGGGAGCGTTGGAAGTTTCTCCACAGCGGATGCTCGAAGTGCAAGCTGTTCACAGCACCCTGGCCATCCACAAAACGGGTGTTCCCACATCAGTCCAAAGAGCTTTGATTGGAATCTTCAGTGTCCTCAGTGGGGGTGGGGCCACAGCGGCACTGGTTCCAGCTGAAAGCTGATTGGCCCCTGGAGCGCTCCTTCCCTGTCACTCAGGGACTGAAAACAACTCATTGGCGTATGATACCATTAGCCCCTACTGGTCAAAGCACTGGTAAGCAGCCTGGGCTGAAGCGGTCCTCTGCTGCGTGTGTACAGGCGTGTAATGCGTTATGGCCTCAGACTCCTCCCAGGAGAATGTGGGGCAGACTTCCAAAACGGCCCACGGGAAGAGAGGAAAATATTAACAAACAAACAAACAGGCAAACTAAAGCCAACAGGCAGCCACGCGAGGGGCCCAGACGCAAAGCTGTCGTCGGCCGCTCCCTTCGAGGCTTCTGGCTTGGGTCTTCAGAAGCTGTGCCAGGCTCATGAGGCCGCGGAATAGTACCGCAGACTGCCATGGGTTTCAGACCCGAGGAAGCTGGACTTACGAACGTCGGATTGCTAGATCTAACCTCAGCTGGGTCACGCTGGGCTTTCATTGGTCAATACACCCGCTGGAGGAATGTAGTGTTATTTACCCGACATATTTACATTTTATGAATTGACCACATGCTTTTTACTCAAAGCAACAAATTTTTGTGAAAGCAGTCCCTGGAGCAATTTGGAGTTGAGGGCCTTGCTCAGGGGCCCAACGATAACATCACTCATCCAACCCCAGGATTTTACCCACCAACCTTCCGATGACAGGGCCCTGCTCAAGAGCGCAACAAATGAAAGCAGTTCACCAACTCTGAGTATGGTACCAGTGACCTTCCGTTACGGTAACGGCATCCTAACCAGCTGAGTTGCACACCAAACCTGCCATCCCTGATTTTTCTTAAAAGGTTCATACTGAAGTTTTTGCCGTGTATATGGCTAACATGAAAATCTCACCAGGGCAAAAAAAAAAAAAAGAGAGAAAAAAGTAGACGGACACAGAGACATCAAGCAGCTCAAGTAGTTTATTAAGCAGCAGTAGATGGCCTATCCAGCTACGTGGAGGGGGGGGTCTAGACACAGCCCAAGTTTAGAAGTGCAGTGGTCAGACCATTGACAAACACAGACCCAGAGACGCAGAAGGAAAACATTTGAAGGTCATCCCTGGTGGTCACACAAGGCCATGACAGCAAACTTGAGGCGCTACCAGTTATGAAAGAGGACTGTATGGGGCAGATATTACACTCAGAGTGCCAGTCACCCACCGGCGGATACCATACACCCCCGCGTGTGGCCCAGGGTACGTTTTCGAAACAGGAAGCAACATAGCAATATACAACTGGTTTATTATCAATAGATAAAGAACAGAAGCAGATCAGAAGGCCTTCTGCTAAGGCCAATGGCACCTCCAGCAGAGCCGCTCAGAAGAAACCTCGCTTGAGGAATGTGCAGTTTGCAGACTTGGCTCTCATTTATCCACAAGACAGCGGCCACTCAGGACCTGAACTCACATGCAGGAGGTTGAGTTTTATTTTTAAAAGCGTGCAGCCACTTAGGGGGGTAAAGGATGTAAAGGACGAGTTTTCCGTATCTTGGGAAAGTGTGTCGGGCTTAATGAAGAACACGACATCGCACCTTACGCCGCTACCAACGACCTAAATTTATGGTGCAACAGTAACGGCACTGTCCCTTTCAAGGGGATTAAAGGGATGGAGGGTGGTGGAGTGCCGGGGGGGCTACTGAGTGAGTCTGGTGGGGGGGGGGAAGGGGCCCTTGAGAGGGGCTTTTGTCGTTCATGCACTGACAAGCTGGCAGCTTGGTCTTTTGTTCCCAATTCAATGACTTCATAATTTATTTAAAGGCTTTCCTGCAGCTGCCCAAAGCCTGCGCAGGTATGACTTCTGCACATACACACGCATGCATACGCACGCACGCACGGGATTCCACCAATCAGCAGATGCGACAACAGCAGCCATTACAGCGGTCCAGCCCTCATGGGATGGTCATTTCCTCTCCTGCGAGCCCTGAAGAAATCCATCTGAAAAGGAGCTACTGGGGAGTGACCTTGACACCACCCCCCACACAGACACAGAAAAACACACACACTTTTCAACAGGTGGTCAAGGAACTCCAACGTATTTGGTGACCACTTGACCTCTGGCACAAAACGCGTGCGGGGGGGGGGTAATAGTTACAGCAGACAAGATGCAAGGCCAAAAAGATGTTCAGAAAGGTCTGTATCACGGGAGCATGATATCCCAGACAGCTTTGAAGAAACTTACGATGTGGAAATTTCTGCATGATGCTGGCCAGACGGCTTTCCCCTCAGCTAACAAAGCGCTGCGGACTCTCCGCCCCCGTCTTAAGACCAGGTCAAAAGGCAAATTCTGGCTCCCCCCCCCCCGCTTTCTGATGCCTCACCAAAGTTCCTTCCCATCTGTCCCCAGCCTCTATGCCCCCTTTCCATTGTTCTTCACAGAGCAGCAGTACGGAATACCGCCATGGGAATAGGGCACGGGGGGGGTTGATAATCCCAACTGGGACACTGCAATGTATTCAAACACGGCAGATGAAACGCAAAACAAACACGTGTCTGGCACACAAAGTTAGAGAAACAGGTGCAAATTAAGAAAAGCAGTCAGAATTAAAATGGGCTTGTGGTATAAAAAAATAAAAAATAAAAACCTTTATTTAGCACAGCAGGTGGAAAAGCGGACAAAGGATGTTTGGGGGGAATTATTTATATATATATATATATAAAAATCACATTTTGGAAATCACCAAGCTGAGAGTTTTGAACTGACTCTTCCAGAGGGCTAGTGAATGTCCCCACCTCCTGACCTTTTGACCAAAACCAAACAGGGGAAAAAAAAAACTGATATACTGGAAGATGTGGGAATTTTTGGTTAAAATGACCTACAGACTAAAAAAAGTGTAGAGGGAGCATGCCACGTGGTACAAACTAACCTCTAACCAGAGTCAAATAAAGGCCAGGCTTCACATGGGTCAGTGTGACGGCCTCACCTCGGTCAGCTTCTGCGCTCCCCGTCTTGTGTTCTGCACACATAAAACTGTTCCCTAATTGACGATACTGCACACTTTTTCTTTCTCCAGCGAGAAATCTTTACTTCTGCTCAATGATTGCAGTTTCTCTTTTTCATAACCAAACATATGTACAGAAAATATTCTCACATTAACAAATATACATAAAATGACATACTTGCACACATAAAACTGTTCCCTAATTGACGATACTGTGCACACTTTTTCTTTCTAAAAGAATAAAAGTTTATTTTAGTAACCGGTTGCCTTCATCTCTCGGAATGTAATTTGGCGCCAAAGCTATTTCGAATTTCTGCATTAAAATATCACTTCTACAAATTTATAAATCATCCAATTAAACTCCCTATACAATTAATAAATTTATTTATAATTGGGGCATGTCCAAATTCATAATTTAATCAGTTTTTCCTTTTTCCAATTAATGCAGCTGTATGCGACTTACCTCCAGCAAGAAATCTTTACTTCTGCTGGAGGGCAAATCGCGCCAACACTTAAGAGGACGACGACTCCGGAAACTACGCGGCAGTTACGTTGGAATGCAGGTGCTTCTTATAAATGTAGTCCTATTTACAGCAAAATAAAATATTTACAAAGACGACAAAACTAATAATTTTGGGGAGTTCACAATAAATGTTCTCAATCCCTTAGCAATGAAGTACATCCTGATGAGAGGATCAGCGCACTGGTTTTCAGCAACAAAACCAGGACCTCATAACTGAACCAGTTAGGCCTACAGGGAACGTGAAACGGGGCCCCAGGCCTGTGACAAAGGGGCAGTAGGATTGGGTTCATAGACTAAGGACACTCAATGCTGTTGTGCATAAGCCTGGAAGTTTTGAACAACTAAATTCATTACTCTAGCAAAGGTATAACTTACACTGCAAGTCAAACTGGCCGCTAAAGAACGGCGCAAAACGCATTCTCTGAAAGTTCTAGTAATACAGGGACCGAAGACGGAGGCTGCTGTAACACAGTAACGTCGGAAGGAGGAATTTCCACAAAAACCCCAACTCGACACTCAGATCCCACTAGCGGTATTGAGGTCAGCTTCTTTCACTTCTACACAAACTGAGCTTATCAGTTTAGTATGCATGCTTGCTGGCATTTAACAGCTACACATTCAAACTCATGGGAGCATCGCACAGGCCATGTGAAAGTCATGCACCCAGACCGTGGACAAACCCAGGATAGCTTATAATTTTATTTAAAACGTTAAGCCCACATCGTCAAGTCAAACATGCACCAGCAACAGAACGGTTTTTGCATTTTCAAAAAACAAATGTTGACAAAAGCATTGACTTGACAATGACTGGGGGGAATTCAGGTCACACAATAAAATTAAGAAACTGCCAAGATTTTTAGTTCAATAAACTGACTGTAAAATCCTAAGATCTCTGCTGCAACATTACCTGATCCACTTAAATAGCCCCAGAATGCATACATTCTTCCTTCTGCTACTGTACATCAGTCATCACCACCATTATTTTAACCGGCGATGGAAAACCTGGGAGGCTCAGCAACGCTGTCCAGGTACCAGCCGATTCCTGCATCACCACGAGAAGCCGAGGACAGTCCAGCTTCTTCTCAACCCAGTCTGGCCAACTCAAGAAATGCCCAGGAGACATCTCAGTTTACGGGATGCAATGCCAAGAAGTGGGGGGGGGGGGAATCTCCTGGGGATTTCATCGAGGAAGTACATCATCTGTTAAGGATGTCACGATCTCTCAAATTATGTGCTGGGTGAGGATATTTCCGTCAGCTGGACCGCAGGAGACTTCTGTAGGGTCATGGGTGAAGAAGCCAGGAAAGCTTCTTCGCTAGTCGGCAGAGCTGGGTTAGCAGAAAGGTTACTCAGAAGGGAGACTGAAAAGCTGAAGCAGAGCTTCTCGCAAAGCTGCCAACAGGGAGGCACACCGCTCAAGGATCTCTCATCATTATTCATGACTACTTATTTACATCTAAATAAATAATAATAATAATAATAATAATAATGAAAGAAGCAAACATCTTCATATAAAGAATGGTCTACACCACCCAAGTTAATTTACATAATGAGAAATGTCAAGTGACATTCCAGAAAGAAGGCACAGTAAGTACTACAATCAAAATCTTTAATAAAAAATAAAAAAAAAAACTTGTGAAAAGGAGGAGATCATCCTCTATTAATTACCACCTTGATTTTATTTATTTATTTTTTTTTATTGCAAAGGTTCTGCACTTCCTCCCAGAACCAGAAGGGGCAGGGATTAATCAGTGTGAACTTGCAAATGAATGATCAATTAACAAAAGTCCCAGAAACATTATGCTGATGTTGAGGGGTCTGTAGTCGCTCGCTGCCATAAATTCTCTTTCACAGCCCGGCCTTTGTTTCATAGAGAGAGTAAATCAGCCCTATATATCAAGAAGCTCTTCAAATGCAAAGAAACTCAAGACTATGGTGACCTTCCCACAAGCATTGTAAGTATGACATCTGTATGCAAACATCATGACTGTTCCACATCGGCGGCTCCCAAATCTGTCCTTGAGTCCCCCCCCCCCAATACATCATCCCATCTGTCTTCTTGTTGCATTTCACCTCCAGCACACCTGATTTAACTCATTATGAGTCTGAACAGTAACTGATTAGTTTAGCCATGCTATCTGACGCTGGAATAATATTCCACTCAAGGAGGATTTTGCGATCCACCGTTCAAGATCTTTTCTCTAGATTTGTTTAGACCAACAATTCCACCCAAGTAACTCTTCAGCCTGAGACCCCTGTAAGGCTAAAGAAAATCCATTCAAACAGGCCTTAATGCAGAGCCATTACTGGGTTGCTTACTTGCTGCACAATCCACCCAGACCATGCAAATCTATTGCTGAATTACTGCCAGATTAGTTTGGGCCATAGCCCTCTTGTGTTTTCTTTCCAATCACTCCAACTGTAAGTTTCAAATGAACTGACAATCCATTTTCTTGAATCTTCCTGCCATTTCTGAGATCGTGCTTTGCACCACATTCGGCTCTTATGTCCTCAGTGCGCGGCCAGGTTTGGATCTTCACGTCTTAAAACACACGAGATCCTTAAGGCCTCGCGCTTCTTGAAAAGTTCTTATCCAAGCCAATGCTGTTGCCGTTGCCAAAGGTGGTCTGCGTTCTCCTTTTCTTGTTCTGGCTTCGCAGACACCCATCTTGCGGAGGGCCAATTCAAGAAATATGATGTTAAAACTGTTACGCTTTGACTCTGAGCAAGATTTCACTTTACTAGTCATTATCAGAATGCTTTTCTGAATTGCAACAAAAAAAAAAACATTAAAAGGGGATGTTCTAAAGGACTGGCTGACTCAGATGTGGTCAGTTCACAGCAGCACAATGTGACCATGTGAAGCTCCTGCACTTCCACGTGACACAGAAACCGCCCTCTAGTTTTGGCATAATTTAACTACATGCTATGCGATGTTGAGTGTGGGACCTCTATTATAATATCAAAAACTATTTTAGGAAGAACAACTCATTTTAAGACCATCTGCCTTGAAGCCTGGTACAGTTCCTGTCACTCCACCTCCCACCCTCCCGGCAGTTCAGCTTGGCATTAGCCATTGTCAAAACTGTGAAGAGTGACACAGTTTCTACGCTTGCAAGCCTGCATTTGTCCCCTCGCTGGATCCAGCTAGTTCCTCCAAGCAGTGTTGAATTTCCTCATTTGTGTTATGAGTAGGACCACGATGGCTGTTTGATTTTAATGAATAATAAAAAACCATTCTAAGTACTTTAATACATTATTAAGAATTTGCTGAAGTCTTGAATGTTTTTTTTTTAACTATAACCTTTACAGTC
>JAODLD010000044.1:18340699-18361052 GCA_026781065.1 Mormyrops boulengeri | reverse complement strand
GCAGCAGGAACCCACCCCTTTGCTATGCCTCGCCTGTGTGCTTTCAGGCGTCTGCTACTCGTGAAAGCCGGGATAAAAGCAGACACAAAGCTTCCTGCTATGATCCACACGCTGTCTGGGGGGGCGGGGAAGAGAAGGCGGGGGCAAGCCCCGCATAAAGAGGAGACTAGCAGGCTGGACCACTTCCATTTTGTTTACCCCATTAAACGGATAACCGGAGGGGGCCAACTTATTTGTCGGAGATTTATTTCAGTTTAATCGAAAGCTCCGGAATCCCGAGTTGGGGGCAAGTTGTGTTCTAGCACATATAAAGCCATTACAGCGCAGGTCGTTCCAGACATTGTGTGCCTCTCCTAAACATATCAGGGAGTGATCGATGACAAAAAAAAAAGTTAAAAGGTGTTTTCCTGCCTCACTGACCTTTCCGGGACTTTATACGAGACACTTTTGCCTCTTCGCCCACAATGTACAATCTGCGCCAGTTGCACTCAGCGTCTGATCAAAATTCCAATTAGAATTAGTTTTGCCCTTTCTCAGAGAGGATCAAGGGCTGTCTGAGCCCTTGCTGTGATCTCAGTGGCATAGAAAAATAAATCTTTAAGAGAAAGCAAGAAAGCACACACTGTTTAGCTTCAAGACAGCCAGCTAAGTCATAAGCATTTCCAAAAAAAAAAAAAAAAAGTTAACTTTTGGGCAATGACTGCTCGCAAGATCCCCCCCCCCCCCGAAAATGACAGGGGAAAATCCAACTACACCGAATTTCTTAGTCATTCTGGGGCACACCGCTTATTTTAGGAGTCGAGAGTTCAAATAAGAACGAAATCAGACCACAAATCTCCGAAGCAGCTCGATCAGAGCCGAACTTAAAGGAAAGGCACCGCTCCATGGAACCACGTTATCGACGCGACGACGAAGAACCACAAGAGGACGAACCAGAGCGGAGGTCCAGTTCGGCTTCGCTGTGATCCGGTGGACACTCGGAGCTGCCCGGCCTGCGGTATAACAACACGGTCCTGCCCCACTGTGACATCGCCTCCGAATGACATCACAGTGCTGCGTCTGCAACTTCCACGGGCTGCGAGATCCACCGGGAGCGCGCCCGCCGCCCACAGCGCGCCACATGCAAGCCCTAAACTGCTTTTTAATCCTTAATCTATATTTTGAAGAAGCATCACATACATAAGACCGATGGAGCGGAGTGCGCATTTACATGTGACGCGGCTGAGAGGAGACATTACATATAGCCACACGGGGTTTCTGTGCCTTCCTCTGCCACCGTTCTCCACCCTAAACCGACCACGTTTCGAAACCACAGACGAGATTCATGCATCCATCCAGAAGAAACCTTTTGTTTTATTATTTAAAAAAAAAAAATCAAGTTCTTCAGTAACAGTCTTCCTAAGTCAGCAATCGGCATGAAAGCAGAATCAGAACACCGCAAGAACCACATCTGCTTAAGGAAATTCATACAGTACGTGTTTCAAATTTAGGGTCTGTATACCCAGCCATAGCACAGACATTTCCCAATGCCCGACTTTCTTCACATGTGCTTTCTGTAACACGCCTCGCTTCTATTCCCTTGATCGTTTCTCCAGTTAGAAACGTGCGCACTAACTGCACACTTAATTGTGTAAAATTAGGACCGCATATATATATACATAAAACAATTTAAAACAAAGTTATTTGTATAAAATCGTCCACAACATAAAGCCATGGGCATAGCGATTCCGATTATGAAGGGAAGAGCAAACATTTAAAACGCTTAATAGCAGATCTGCTCTGATGGAGAGAAACAAACATGAGTCTCCGTCATCCTTCGATGGTAAAACGGCAAACTTGCGCAAGCAAGGTGGTCAGCGACCAAACGCCTTGCTCTGCCTTGTGTGCATGCTCGAAAACAACAGTGTCACCAAAGGGGGGGGGGCGGATACACCCCCCTACACACACATACACACAGGCGCGCGCGCGCACACACACGCAGCCTGTCACAGCACGCGCTGTTATTGTAGCCTCAGCTCCAAAAACGGTGCGGCCAGATGCATATACACCGCTTAATAGCGCTCCCCAAGGAGGCTTAATTCATTCTCAATGAAAATCGCACCCCCCAGGAAAGAAAAAAAGAAAAATTAAATAAACCAACAGACGCCCCCGCCGAGCTCCCGATTTAATTTCTTACTACGCACTGTACTATGCAAAAAAATGTCCACCTTCGATTTCCTATGCATCGCTAACCGTAGTGTGTCGCCCGCTAGCGAGGCAGGAGGAAGTAGGCGTGCTGCGCCGAAACGGGGAACGGAGGGGCTCCACGAGTGATCGGAGAGCCGGGACAAAATGTGCCAGCGCCGCCAGTCTCTATGCACTAAAACACGTACAAAAAAAAAAAAAAAGTGCATGCAGCCTACCCCGGAGGCGCATCTCTCATTGTGGGTCCGCAGATTAACGGAGGCAGAAAAGCACAACGAGAACGCGTCCCACCCCCCCCCCCCCCCGTGCTGGCACATTTATGTAGCTGGTTAGCCTGCTACAAAAAAAAGCGTTTTATTAGCTAGCTACCTACACGGCTACTTTAACGATCCAGCGCAGTGAGATCATCTTGAAGGGGGGGAGAAGATGCGATTTACTTATTGGGGATGATCTCAGCCCCGTAGCCAAGTTGGATTTATATATATATATAAATAAATATATATATATATGCACGTTTGTTATCCTTATTAATGGTGATGATGATCCCGAGAGGGTAAAGTGTCCGCCTTGTGCGACGTCGCTGACATGTTTTGTTTTCGGTCGCTCCAAAGCGGCGACAGGGGCAGCACACGCAGTTTGAAATGGCAAGAAGGAGCGACGCCGCTCCAGCCTCCCGGAGGGGAGCGCAATCGGACTCGGCGCTTTATATTATATCGGGTGTCCGATCTTCGCACTCGGGCAGTTATTGTGTTGCCGACGGCACCCCCCCCCCCTCCCTGCTCCTGCGGTAACACTGTAGCGGATGACCCGGCCGATGCACTCCCCGTAAGCCCAGGCTGCTCTCGGCTGGGATAAACTTCTGCCGAGCACCTCCGCCGCGTCTAGTCTCCATCAAAACAATCACGCTGCATCGATTGCTAAATTCACTGCTTTTTTCCCCCCCTCATCTCTCTTCCTCCCCCTCTCCTCCTCCTCCTCCTCCTCAACGCCAAGTAGTTGAGATTTGCAACGTGCTGCCCCGAGAATGACTCTTTAAGCCAGAGTGAGGGGAGGAAAAACTGCATATTACTAGGAGATCTTCACTTAGCTGTGTAGCTAGCTGCCCATGGTAAAGTTAGCCAGCTAGCCGCCAGCACTGCCCGCCCCATAGAAATCGCTGATCGGCGCTACAGTGAACGCCCCACATCATGCCCCCCGTCTGTGGCAGAAGCTCCTTACCTCCCCGCTGCTGGAGCCACTCGCCTCTCCAAAAACATCCCGAAATTTCTGCAGGTTGTTGCCGATGGCAGCAGAAACTTGTAACGCGGCGTCAAAGCCCGGGCCGAGCCCGTTCGTGTTCGGGTGGGTCCCGGTGCCAGTTCGGAGAGAGGCAGTGACCCGTGTCCGGCCCGCTCTCCTCCCGCTGCCCGCGTTGGTGATCCCACCAGGCCGAGCAGGGAACCGCCACCGACAGCTGTGCGCCATTTTACACTCTGCCTGCTTGCCCTAAGATCAGAGTGCTGAGGGGGCGCGGCCCTAAACCTGTATTTTCAACAAACAACGATTAGCCACTCAGGGAACAAGTATGGGCGATTCATGTTGCGGGGCGCGAATACTGGAACCCGGATACTGCGTTTTGTTCAAATATCGCCATCCAGATTGTAAGAGTTATTTTCTACCCAGAGTCCGGGGCCAGGCCCGGGAACAAAACATATCGACTACAACATTACGCAGGTTGAAAAGGAGAAATGAATAGAAAAATCATTGTAGCTGATGTATGTAGGTAGAAAATAAATGTGAAATACCAGCTAAGACAAATTGTGCTTTTTTCCAAGCCACGAAAAGGATTTGACGCGTGGTTTATTTTTTTTTATTTTTTATATATATATATATATATATTTAAAAAAAATATATATATATAATTGTATATATAAAAGACGATGCTTAGCATGAAAAATCAGGAGTTCAGTAGCGATCAGCCCACGTTCCTGTGTCTGACGTGACCTATCTTTAGCTAAATATCAATTAAGTCACTTTTATCCGGGCCACTTACTATCAGCCGGTCATTAAGGTACCGCGGTAAGTGGGGGTCAACAGTCAGTAAAAGTTAACGGACCAGTAAAACTTTTTTTTTCCTGATTGCGATTATGCAGTAGACTATTTTCCACAAGATAATATAATTTAAAATATAAAATCTGAATGATATTATTCAAATGTTTGTTGTATTTTATTATATGTTGTATTTTACTTCACAATATTGTAATTGTTTCAAGACCATTCTTCCATCTTAGGCAATATGCTACTTTGCATACAACGTTTAATTAAAATGCTTAATTATTTTCTTAATGTTATTTTATGTTTCCTCTAGGGGGTGTCAAATCAGAGCCCCCAGGGAACGGGACGCTGCCAGTTTTAGAGAATAAATTTTAATTAGTACTTGATTGATACCAGCAACACAAGGCGAGGTAACTTACTAGCCAAATAATCTTAATAACCTAATTATGAGCTTTCATTGGTTAAAAAAACGAGAACGTCAGGCTGACGTGTTGAGAACACAAAGTTTACAATTTGCGACGTGGCTAAACTTATTTTCTCTTAGCAAGTTAGTAGGCACCAATTATTTTCACACAGCCATAGTCGTCTTAACTCGATCATGTGATATATCGAGGCTGTAGTCTCTAAACCACTGAACCCACTGTAATGACAGATAGAAAGATATGTTGGTTTAACGAACATAATTAAACGGAGCAATCGTTTAGATTGAAAAACTGCACAGACCGAGATACACTACAGTTACGGCTCCATGTGATGTGTTGCATATTGTATCACCATGGAAAGGTGTGATTTGAGCTCCCACACTGGATGCATGAGACAACGCTACTACCCACTGAGCAACTGCACTCCTTGTGCAATTGCACTCATCTTACTGTTTGCACTGTCTCTAGTCTCCCCTACTTTGGCTAATGCACTTTTTATCTCCCCCACCCCTCCTGAGGTGTGCTGCCTGCGATGATGTGTGACGTCTCCTACCCTGCTGCTGTACCACTGTTCATCCTGCCTTCAGAAACATTACCATTATCTGCGTGCTATCACCTGCCTACACCCCTACACTGAGACTCAGGTCTTATAAGATTTGGATTGTGTAAATTAAGATTTTGCCATCTTTTCATTTGAGTTCCTCTGGAGAATGGGGTCCCCCTTTGAGTCTGGTTCCCCCCAAGATTTCTTCCTTCTAGGGAGTTTTTCCTTGCCACTGTCGCCTCTGTCTTGCTCACTGGGGGGCTTTGGACAGGGATAATGTAAAGCGCTTTGAGACAGTGTAATGCTGTGAAAATCCGCTATACAAATAAAATTAAATAAAACTAAATAGTGTCTCTCCAAGTCCAAGCATGACATTCACTGTCATCACTGGAAATCTACAAGTTATTAATCCTCACCCTTTCATAAAATTTTCTAAATGATCATCAGCCTAATGAACAATTTAGTTAGTGGGGTGGTGTGTGGGTTAGGACCGTGCCTGTGATCAGAAGGTTGCTGGTTCTGTGTCCGGTGGAGTGATGTCACTGTTGGGCCCTTGAGCATGTCGCTCCAGGGATGCCAAACATGGAATGACCCTTGCTGTGACCCTCAACCTTGTTCTCACCTGTCTGTGAGACACATAGACAACAAGACAAGATGCATGAAAACCATCTAATTTCCCCATAGGGATGAATGCAGTATCACTATAATTATTATCAACTAAATTGGTGAAATTGAGTATGGCAGGGTTTGGCAGCTCTAGTTTTTGAGAGCTGGAGGGCTTGCTGGCTTCTTATAAGCACGGCTGGGGAGAAAGTCACCTCACTTGTGGCAGATGGTGTTTGAGGTTTCAATGGGGGCATTAATTAAAATGTTGCCACAGGTCCAAGAGCCTTTGGTATATTACAAATACAACTATGCTGATGTTAAACCAGAAATGCATCAGTAGCATTTTGCCAGTGTAGCTACATGTTTGAAAGTCAAAAAGACTTTTCAAGTAAGTAAGATACATGTAGAACTGGGAATTTTATCCAACATGCAACAGCAGCTTAATGTGGTTATAAGTGGTCCAGTTACTCAGAGCCTATATTGCAAAATTGTTCGCCAGCTGTACCACCTGCAGTTCGGACCAAGTCATCCACCTTAAGCTAAGCAGCCTTGGGCATTGCCAGTACTTGGATATGAGACCAACTAAGAAAGCAGGGTTGCTGCTCGAAGAGGTGTTGGTGTGGCCAACAGATTAGCCCATCCTGTGCTCTGTGAGGATCGCAGTGCCCCAGTGCAGTGACGGGATACTGCTGTAAAAATGTTGCCATCCTTCAGATGAGAGGTAAAACTCAGGTCCTGACTCTCTCAGGTCATTCAAGACCCTTGGGCATCTTTTGAGAGAGTAGGGGTGTCCTGGCTTTAAAAAATGCCCACTGTGACCGTATCAAAATCTACCATCCTAATTATCCTGTGTCTAATTCTCTCCTGCCCCTTCACCACCTTAGCTACTGTGTGGTGAGCGTACTGGTGCAGAATGGCTGCCGTCGCATCAAATAGGTGGGTGTTACCCAGTGGTGGTGGTTGAAACGGCTCCCCATTGCTTTCGCAAAGCACTTTCAGTGTTTGAAAAAGTGCTACATAAATGGATTTTTCATTCATTCAAAATGAACATCGGCAATGTTTATAGTCTTTGACAGTAAAGCGTTCCTTTTTATCATGTTCCACAGAAGTGGATTAATGAGCTGGATGTATAGGAATGGTTATATAAATGAACATAAAAGGCTTGCCAATGTGTGACCAACTAAATCTACTAGTTCCACGAGTTAAAATTAAACGTGTTTAGCAAGGAGCAGAGATAATGCATATGCCTTTAAGATTGAAACATGTAGAATTATAAATAGCTTTCATCTATTTTCTGTTACAAAAATATTTGAATGTCTAGGGCAGAGCTGGAGACTGCACTGCCACTTGTTGTTTTCTTGGTCCTTCCAGGTTGCCTGTGTGAAGAATTTCCATTTAACTAGGCTCTTAAGCTTGAATACCAATTGACCTAATTATGCTAACAAAATCTAGCCCTTTCTCTTTGTACTGATGCTAAATGACATTAAGGATAATTTATTTTGAAACCTCCAGGTGCATATTAGGCAGTATTAACAGCACCTCTCTAATTAAGTTGCTCACAACTGGACAGTTATTACCCACAGGTGCTTGGCTGTACTAACATCTAATCTCAAGCATTTCTAGCACACTTCATTTTGATGGCTGATACTCCTAAAGTCTGGAAAGCAAGTCAATTCTCTGGTCATTAAGTAATTTCATAGCTACAATACCACATGTGAAAAGCCCCCTTGAATTCTGGATTTGGTCATACAAACCACAGCATAGATTAGTTCTTTAACTTTATACACATGACTTGTCATTCACATGAACCAGAGGCGGGTAGTTCAGGTACAGAAAGTAAACATTCAGACCAAGATTTTGTTTCAAACTAGTTGAGTATAGACACAGTCACAGAGCACTCAACTGGTTGGTCGAAACAAAATCTTGGTCTGGATTTGTAATTTCTAGACCTGAATTACCCACCTCTGATATGAACCAAGTACCAGTATTTTATAGGGGAGACTGACTTATCCTCTCATAAGCTTGGCTGGCATCCCCTGGTCTTGGTGCAAATCAGCAATATCATCTTTTTTTTATTATGGTACACAGGAAGCAAATCAATTATTAAGATAGACTCGCTGAACTCTAACACCTTTCTATGAAGAATGTCTTCACTCGAACCCAAGGCACCCACAGTACCCAGTTGAAAGTGAACATCAGAAAACTGCAACCCAGTTGCTGGATGGAATTTCTTTTCTAGACAAAAAATGGAGTTATTCTGTGCAGGGATGTCTCAAGTTTCATGACTTCTCACATTGTTTAATCATAATTTATTTAGTGGATCCCCAAATACTGTGTATGCTGTTGGGCGAAAGCAAATACAAAGACAAAAACCAGCACAGGACAGTCTACAGTTTAAACGTTGTATCCAACGATGCCTCCTTTCCCGATGATTTCTCCAACATAGAACCACATCAGAACTTCAGTTGCCACCAGGCCGTTCCTCATGGCATCCTGGGAACAGAAAGCTGGGGTGAGCACTACTGAGAGACACTCTGTTCTTAAAACACTAACAAACAAATGGTGCTTCACTGACTCACCCTAACTGTGGTCTGACCAAGCCGGCCAGCCTGGAAGCTCTTAATTAGCCCCTTGACACTTTCAATTGCCTGGGGAACCTCTGCTGGAGAAGGAGGCACCAGCTCGACACGAGCATAGCGCCAAAACGTGGCCAGCCGTGGTCTGGTGTAGGTCACTGTAGCTGCAAAAAACACAAATCAAAATGGACAAACGTGCTTTATTTAAACTCTTAAAATAACAACGTTAATAGAAATGCCCTTTAAAATCGTCAACATTGCAACAGTCAGGCATAAGATTATATCAAAGCTTAACTTTCTTTATAAAAAACAATAAAAAAACAAAGAGTTTAGCTGAACCAAGGTTATTAATTGGAAATCGTGTAATAGTTATATAAAAAACGTAATCCTAAATTTTGTACCGCAGAATGAATGCAGATTACAGACGAATGGACTGCTGCAGCGTTAACATTGCTTACGGTCACGATTACGCGAGCCAACCTTCCAGATGTTTATTAGTTAAATGCTGTAACGTACATACTGCTCAACTCTCATTGTGTTAAATTACAAAGGTTCAATACTTTGAAATCCAGCAAACAAGGCCTAGCTATCAATCCAGCTAACCTGTTATTAACGCGACCGAACTGTAAAACTGCACTCCCTGTCATACAGAAACCGCCGATTAAGATAACGCACTAGAGTAAAATTCAGTAACCCTTACCGCCTATGACTTGCGGCACTTTAGCAACCAATTTCTGCACCGCTTGTGCCATAATGTTTCAGTCTCCGTCTCTCCGGGTCGCCGCTACTGAAAGTCACCTCCACTGCGAAGGACCCCAAAACGCTGCTGTCTATTCAACTGCCTGCTTGAAAATCCGGAAGTGGCTCGGAACCTGTGACGCCGCTGAAGTGATCGATGAAGATTCATAGTCCATGTTTGAGTTTAAAGGACGTACGATAAATGCCGCGCATATATATATCAATTAATTATTATTATTATTATACACACACACATATTCAGAGGAAAAATTACATAGAAAAAACCGTAAATGTTAGCCAGTACCAGATGAATCACCTAACGGTGAGATGCGTCAGTTGTGTTGGCATTAACGCTTCTACAAATAGCAAATTAATTAATTATCATTTGGGAAGTGTAAAACGCTACATTAATATATTTATTACCGCGATCTACACTAAGGAAAGCGGTTGGAAGACGGATGTGCGTTTAACTAGATCAATCTAATGAAACTGGAAACAAATGCCCCATTCTCTCAGTTCATGAAACAATTTTGAAACGTTTTTACTTTTTAAACTGGCCTTACCTTAACCACAACCACCAGCTCCAACACCCATAACCGACAGAACTGTAGTCTGTATCCTTATATGTAGTAACACTAACATTTGATTGCATTTAAGGGATCTGCTAAATCGTCCACCTTGCCATTTAGATGATTGGATTTTGAGGATACCGACAGATTTCTGAAATGTACGAAAAGTTGTGTGACTTCCAGTTTTAATGAAATGAGTAATCGTGGGCATCCTCCTTGTATATTGAAATCAAACAGGCCAAACTGTGTTTTGTGATTAGCCTAAACCACAGAGTAAAATGTCTATTATTGTTAGTTTATGAGAAAAGGATTCACCATATAAACACAGTCTGAATTTCTCATTTTATTGTCATCCTCATATGGTCATTTTGTACAGGTTTTGCATTTATATATATATATATATATATATATTCTATTCCAGCTGTACAGTATAAACATTTCCACCCCCCCCCCCACTCTATTTCAGCATATAATTCACCAAGCAACTGCCCAAAACTGAGTAGGAAAGACAAACAGTACATTAGAATGGGTGACTAGACGAGAGAGCCAATGCCAAACTGCATTTCTGTGGAAAATCTCCAAGGGGTTCTTCGCCAACACGTGGGCAGTTCTAATACCTGCAGGCTGAAAAAAACAGGTGGGGAAATTCCTCCTAAACTATTCAAGTAATAAAGGACTTCAGACCATAGGCCAAACTTGCACCCTTACCAGTCATAGAAAGTTAAAGTCCATCTCATGTACTTGCATAAATTGTCATGAAATGCTTGATTACCTTTAATTGTCAGTATTGACACAGGCAAAGCTCCTAACAGGACCTGGACATATACATTTATTTTAATTTTTTTTTGTATTTGGCTTGCTAACCTGTACCAGTTTCAACCTGCACAACGCTATTCTGTCTTTCAGTTTCCATTAATTAGTTTAATTAATAAAGGAAAAAAATACCACAAATAATACAAGGAGGGAAGTTACAATTAATTTTTACAAAAGTAGTAAGATACAACGGATATGAAAATTCCATCACCAATATAAACGTAATGCAGTACTATAAGGCTTATTAAAGTACCACTACTCGTAACTTTAAAAAAAGACATTTTTAATAGTCTCCAATTTCATACCATTTCTTTTTGGCTGGAAAACATACTTCTTTGAACAGTGCTGAAAATGATCATTTCTAAAAATGAAACATAAAATCTGTCAATTTAGATAAAAAAAAAAAAGAATATTAATCCTTAACATTACTATTAGCCATCGAAGTGTAGAGATTAACGAGGCAGGAAGCCCTCAAATACAGTCTCTTGCAAATAACATTTCGCCGCATATTCATTTAGGATGCACAGTGGATGACAACATTCGTTTTTGCCTCTCCGGTGTTTTTTTAAAATCAAACCAAGAAAGACTCATGGGTCGAAAAATGAAAGGATAGTGAATGAGAGACACTCATCCAACATGTAAATTGGACAATCATGTGTCAGTTTCATATGCGATTAGGCTAAATTGGGTTTAACATAAGAAAGACCAAAATGGAGATAACAAAATATGGATCTTCAGAACAAAAAGTTTGCCTTGTGTTGTAATTTATAAATTCACCCATGCTTTTATGCAAGGTCTTCTATTTAAGGGGACAGGTATGATTATAGGGAGAGATAATACACATCAATGTTTTTAGTGAATGATGTTAAAACAGAACTTCAGAAATCATATGAAGGTTACAGTTTCTCCTTTACTTGAACACTGTGAGCTGCTTCTATCTTACACACTTGCTTTTCCACTTGTAAAATACTTTTCAGTAGGGTAACGACAACCTGCTAAAATTGTCCAATTTCCCACCCAAGATATTTTCTTTCAGTAAGCAGAGTGCCTAGAGAACACTGACAGCAGGCGTTGTCACGGGGTCAAGCTGCCGGTCGAGGTTAGCCACTCGGGCCCATCTCCATCCGCTCCTTCTTGCGCTCAGCTAACCACTGCTGGATCTGCTGCTTCAGCTCCTCGTTGGGCCGGATTTGGTCCATGGTCAGGGGGCTCCGGTTAAAGGGATCCGTCTGATCACTGTGGAGAGAATGTGGTGAATTTAACGGCCATAATATCTGCCCCTGACACGTCACAGACGCTATGCAATGTGTAGAAACTAACATAGTGTGTAAGGAGCTGGGTTTAAACCAAAAAAGGTCAAGATCCAGTTCTTGGTCCAGCTTCAATAGTCTGTGGCAGGAGACACAGGGGTGTTACTGTGATTTAAAGTGGAGGGCATAAGATCGGCCAACTTTATCATTAGCCAATGATATGTTTTGAACTGGTGAGTGACAGGGGTGGGAATACTCTGTGGACCAATGAAATTTCACCTGGGGCCAAGGCCTCTGTGGCCCCGCCCCTTCATAACTCCCTAATAAGGGCTGATTTCACCGGTCTCTGGTTGGCCTTTTTGGATGCTGGAAGGCCCCCTTTATGCACCTTGATGACTGAGTCGGCAAACAGGACAACAGGTTAGGACATCACAACATGGCAGTCAGCTTTCAGCTTGTGCCAGGGCCCCTTTAGCGCCGCCCTTGAGGGAACAGTCTGAAACTGCTTCAGTAAAACTGCATCCAGTCAATGGATAAAAGTTTTTGCTACACAGTGAAACATCTACAGGATCTAAAGCAGTCTCATGATCCTCATGGAAATTCATGTCAGTGGCTTCAAGGGTCTAGCTACCTGAGGAGGTGGCGTGCAATGGTGGAGCGGTCGACTGTGATGTGTGAGGAGGGGAGCAGCACAGGGTCCAGCATAAGCGTGGACATGATGGGATCCAGGAACTCATCCGGGGCATCTGAATAGGTCTCCTCCTCCTGTTGCTGTCTATCTGCCAGCGACTGGCAGGGCGGGAAGAAAACAAAGGACTGATCATTGTACAAGACCAGCGAGGTGACTCAGGAATTATGGATTTTATAAGGCTTGGGCGAGGGAGGGGGCAAATAAGATAAAAGCTATGGGTCCAACCTTTATCTTGTCTGCCAGGAGACTGAAGGACACTATCATATCTCCAGGCTTGTTGATCTTCTTAAGCACTCGGACTATCTGAGAGAACAGGGTCGGTGAGTAGGACCGGCCATCTTTCGGTACTGTGGCACAGAAATTCTCCTCATCACTGGAAAACAGAACACAAATCCCTTCATCCCTGCATAAAACCACAGAAAACATCCCCCACCCTCAATTCAGCACAGATGAGTGATGGATATACTGTGTGGTTGGAACTCTTTGTTCAAGAACACCATCACACACTTCCTTTTGTCGTTCTTTTAACTTCCTGGACTCATTTGCATAGACTGCATCATCCACAGCTTAGTTAAATGCTCGCTGCAGCTCATGTAGGCTGACAGTCACCATCATTTCTGACCAAATAAGATGGTGAACTACACAGAAACCTTTCAAAAGATTCAGATCTATCTAGAATGCGGAATTCTGGTCAAATGACCCATTCACTGCCTATCACTATTACCGTCTGTTGTATTTGTCTCTAAAGTTGGACAATATGTATTGTTACTGTGTTATTTACTGTTTTGTTCACTTCCAATTGCACTCTTCCTTGCTGCTGTTGTGAGATGTGTTCACAAGTGTTTCACTCACCTATTCTCTACCAAGTGTTAAGTGATGTGAAAAAGTGATTGGATCTGAGATCCATCTTCCTTTTTATGGTGATTTTTAAAGGTGCACATCACACCCTCAACAGTTAACGTATCTAGATGCAGGGGAAGGTAAAGCAGAGAATGAAGACATACCCCAAGTTGAGGTAGATGGTGCAGATGTCAGACACAAGCTGCTGGGGTTTGAAATCGAACTCGCTGAAGTCCTTCACCTTCAGCGCCCCCATCTTGGGGCCTACCAGGTGCTGCAGGAAGTAGTTGAGCATGGAAATGATCCGCTCGGCCAGGAAGGGATGGACAAACAGTCCCTTGATCTCTGAGATGCCAGAGGAACAGAAAATGGTCAGAACCGTTAAGTTCGCGATGAAGTTACAATGGCTCCCACAGAACGTCTCATTCAGTGATGAGGGTCCTTCCTTCTCTACATAAATAAATGCTAGCTTCTCCACTACAACCATCCCAATCCTTTCTACTGCCACCCCTAGCGCTGACCCCTCACCAGATGTGAGGAAGGCCAGCGTCCCTATGGTCTCGTTGGACATGATGTTGTGGAAGCGGCCCAGCTGGCCAAACATCTGCAGACTGGACTCCTTCTCCCGACGGGCGTCCGGGGCCAGGCCTTCCCACTCCCCTCGGTCCCTCTCCAGCTGCAGGACCTTAATCTTGCTCAGGTACTGCAGGAGAGAGTCAGAAGTCCCTGTTTGCAAACACTAAGCTGGGCAGAGACACTCATCCAACAATCAGAAACATGACAGAAACAGGACCCATGCTTGATTTACAAACATCGCTCCCACAGTGGAGGCTATGTTACACCACTTTTCCACTGTGGTGTCAAGCAATAACAAGGCCGAACTGGACCAAATGAGGACAAACCAGACTGCATTTCCACATATTACTCCCCCTCCCCCATCAGAACCAGAAACCCTGGGGGGAGGGGGGGGGGGGGGTCGACAGTAAGCTGGTGACATAATATGGGCAATTACCCTAACCAATCTAACAGCAGAGCTGCCAAATGTGGCAAAATACCTCAAACCAATCAATACAAGAAGACCATAAATGGTAATGTGGCTAACTAAATATCTGAGCTTACTCTGACTGAATACCCAGAACTCTAACACAAATGACAGCGCTCAGCTAAGAAGGGGTAGAAATTTAGGGGTCCTTCAATGGAAAAACACTTGATGACGCATGCTGACTGGAAGCGACAGCGGAGAAATGTCAGCTGGAAGAGAGATAAACGACTGAACGTTTCTGGAAATTTCATAAGCAGATCTCCGAACGATGACATCGCACTTAGATCGATCGCGAGACGGCGGCGGTGAAAGCCGTCTCTGCCTGTGATGGCTCCCGTTGTTGACGAGGTCCCGAAACCTTCGCAGCTTGACTCACAAAACACGGTAAAGGAAAACATAAGCTTGTATGACCTGCACTGTCCTGACCTTGGAAGGAGGACATAAGATGACCATTCAAAATGCTCAGCTATGTATATACATCGACACTAGGGGGAGCTGAGTGACAAACAGGGAAGTGTGGGTGTTTTGCATTATTTGCCTCCTGTGACGCTGTAGAATCTAATTAAGATCAAAAAAATAAAAAAGTATTCTGATTAAAAGCTCCCTGCCGTGATGCATTTTATTCTCGGGCTAAATGAAACAAACCTTATTTAGATTACACCGGTATGACAACCAATGCGATCAGATCATTACCTAATACGGATTCATTTGTTCTACCTTAAAGATACAAGACACTAATGAAAGCATTCCAGAACATTTCCTCCTCTGCCTGAATTCACACTAGATAACTCGCAGGCATCCGGCTACTGGAAGCCTAATGCAAATCGCTGCCATCTCCCCACCTGTATAGCTTCGTCAAGCAGGAAGATGGCGTCATTCATCAACAGGTTGAGGAACCTGAGGAAAAGGGGCGGATTCATGGCCTCCAGGTTCTCCGCGGCGTAGTCGGCCGATCGCTGCAGGTGGGCGAGACGGATGGCGGTCAGCGGCAGTGAAGATAACGGCAGTAGGCGTGGGTTCTGCCCCATTCCCCTGGGAGTGATGTGTATCTCCAGGAACACAAACGAAAACTCCTTGCCTTTATGCTGTCCCTGTAGTTGTCCTGTGCCCACATGTACTTGAGGATGGGGTACATGGGCCGGCGATAGTTGAACTTCTGCTCAAATTGGTGAGGATCCCCTAGAGAAAAGCCAAGAGGAGAACCAAAGAGGAATAAGGCATCAATGTTTAACACACAGCCACCAGGGGGTGCTCAGCATCTGTTATGGAAAAAAACAGTTCTACTGATGTCTTTTCTTTTCTAAGGACATAAAACATTTGAAAATATTTGACAAACTGAACAAAGACAGCAATAATAAAAGTAAAAAAAGTGCATTTATCCATCCATTTTCTGAAACCACTTTTCCTGTTCAGGGTCGCGGGGGTCCGGAGCAGATCCTGAAGGCTATGGGCGCAAAGCAGGGAACAACCCAGGACGCCAACCCATCGCAGGGCACACACACACACACACACACACACACACACACACCTTTCACACCAACAAGCAATTTGGAAACTCCAAATAACCTGAGCATGTTTTTGGACTGTCGGGGGAAACCAAAGTAACCAGAGGAAACCCCGCAACGACACTGGGAGAACATGCAAACTCCACACACGTATGCTGCTCTACAAGAATTTATAAGTATTCCTATTAACGTGACAGAACAATAATTAGCTTTAACTTCACTAATGCTATTCCTGTGCAGGAACGGGACATTACCCGTGAATTCAATATCCACGAACACAGTGATGAGGGCCTCTGCCAGCTGAGGGGCGTGGCTGTAGGAGCAGAAGACTCTCTGCCGCTGGAACATGACCGGCAGTGTCGCCCCGGGCACCGCAGGCTCCATATGGGGCATCACCGCCTCCAGGACCTCCGCCAGCTTCGCCCGTAAGTGTGGGTTCTTCATCCTGGATGTTGGGTATGACCCAGAAGGACATTTACACACCCACACAGACACACACACAGACACACGCGCGCTCTCACGCCTCACTGCCTCGGCCCTCACCGCTCCACGCTCCCCATGAAGATCGTGATGAAGTTGAGGACCTGCTCCAGGCATTCGGCCGAAGACTCCAGCACCTCATCGGCAAACCGCCGTAAGAAGATGAAGAAGTCGCCCATGTTCTCCACGAAAAACTCTGAGCGGAGCACAAGACAGAAAATTCTAGAAAATTGCAAGAGATAATGCTCTGCTGTAAAACCTGAGCACAGCCTGCTGCACCCTGATGGAATGAGGAGCATAACGGCGTCATAATGCAGGCTCCATCACCCGATCCTGTCTGCCGTATCTCAGAAATCAGATTAGATCTGATTCAAATTTGTCATTGTTCCGAGTACAGATACAGAACCAATGACATGCAGTTAGCATCTAACCAGGGGCAAATACAATATATACAAATACAATAAAAACAATTATTTATAAATACGTTACAAATGTAATTATAATTTATGGTTGTGTACAAAATAATTCACAAGGTAATCTGGAATATAAGGTGCAGACAAGATGTACAAATCTCGCAACTTTATGTATCTACCGTAGTGAGCGATAACTTTATGGATTAATGATTCTTTAATGCATGTTGAAATGTGAGGAACATCTAAGCGAAGCGAAGCTCCAAGTGATCCTAAGGAAAGGTGCTCCATATTGGTGCTTCTGTGCCCACGTGGGGCCATGGAGGTACCTGGCACACAGCTCAGCAGGCTGTACTGTACTGGCGGCAGGGGAAAGTGGAGCGGGGCATGCTCGGGGCCCTGATTGCCTAGGCTGAGCTGCACCAGCAGGGCGGCGGTAGAGGCCTGCAGGCTGAGGCAGCACTGCAGCACGGTCGGCTGCGTGGCCGCCGCCTTGGTGGACAGGTACGCGGTCATGAGGCGCTCGAACTGCTCGCGGAGCTGCTCGGCCGCGGGCCCCGTGCTGTGCTGGGCCTCGCGCCACGTGCCCTGAAGCCGATGGAGTGACTGGTTCATCTTCACCATCTGGTCGTGGAGCCTAGCCGGGGGATGGGGTGGGGTGGAGAACACGGTAACAGTCTTCATAAGTCAGCATAAGTCAGTTGACATGACAGCAGAATCAGAACACCGCAAGGACATCACTTCTATACCACATCTGCTTCAGTAAAGTCATACAGTTCGCGTTTCAAAATTTAGGATCTGTATACCTAACAGCCATACCACGTTTCACGTTTATGTTACACGCCTCATTTTATCTTTTTTTTCCCTAGTTAGAAATGTGCGCACTAACTGCACACTTAATCGTGTAAAATTAGGACCGCATATAATCAAAAAGCTTTGGTCTGTTAGGAAAACACAGGGGAACAAAGAAACTGACAGCAAGACGAGATTTCTGAAGATTTTCTGAGATTTTCTTCAGCAGAAAATAACCATAATGGACAAAATCAGACCACGCAAGAACAAAAGCAGTAAAGAAATTGGTGGAGACGGTGGGGGTGCATTAAACAAAGACCATTCCAACCCTAGCTGCCCCCTGCAGAAACACCCGGGCTGAATATGGTTCACCATCATGTACAGCAGTGTTTCAAAACCCAGTCCTTGGGGCCCCAGCCAGTCCACATTTTTGCTCTCTCCCAGCTCCTAGCCAATCAAGTACACCGAATACCTGATATAGGTGTGTTGAGAGCTGAGCAAAAATGGGGACTGTCTGGGGGTTCCTGAGGAATGGGATCAGACACAGTCATGTACAAAATCTAGACTAAGGTTTGTCTCCATATTGTGAAGCATACAGAGTATACCTCATGATGAATGCATGGACCATGATGAAAACACCTGATCACCTAAAAAACTGACATTTCGAGGTGATGGATGGCGGGTTGAATATGCCTGATCTTCAAAGTGAGTACCCATGGCTTAGCAGAGGGTAGCAGAGTAGATGGGGTACCTGTGAAAGCCCAGGTGCAAGGCAGATTGAGTGAGAATGAGGTTCTCTGTGAGGAGATTGTAGGACTGTGCAAACTCCACCGGTTGCTGGGGCAGAGTGGGGATCAGACATGTCTCCTTGTCCAGACCTGGAAAAACAAGAGCCCTCAGAATCAACTCACAGTTCCGGACCACGTGCACAAAGCACAAAGAGATCCAGGAAAGAAGATCCATGAAGATACAAAAGATGATCCTGGATGTGAACAAGTAAATCAGAGTTCAGTCAGCAGTGTGAGCCTCCTGACCTCTTGCGTGCACGTTGCGGTTCCGCCTCTCCTCCTCGCTCAGGTCCTTGAGGGCGCAGTAGGTGGGGTTAAAGGTCAGGAGCTTGGGGGAGCGTGGGCGGCAGAAGGGCTGGCACAGCTTGAGCAGCGTGGCGCCGAGGTTGAGGAAAAACGCATCCGAGGCGTACATCTGTAGGAAGACCTCGGGCATCTGGTTGGCCCAGATCTTGGTTCGCCCGGCATTGGCTTGCAGGCAGTTGCCCAGCCAGGTGAGCAGCAGGTGTCGTGTATCTCCACTCTGCTGCAACAGATTCTTCAGGACCTGGTGCAGCTTGTCATGGAACTGGCCCATAAACTGTGGGGGAGGGGTAGCCCTATTAGGAGCCGTGTTACCATGACTACAACCCAAAGCAACTCTGTAGTGCTACGTCCTTCATCCTTGTCATAATACTGTACTCATTCAAAAAAGCATCGTTACTGCATGATGTCACATCCTGTAATTGCACTTATGTGGTCTTGTGTTTCTGTATTTGTTCCTTGTGTTGCACCATGGTCCTGGAGGAACAATGTTTCGTTTCACTGAATACAGTGCATATGGCTGAAATGATAATAAACCTACTTGACTTGACTTGACCTGACCTACCCAACCGTGACTGACTTCACACAGGGGGGGGGGGGGGGACTCAGGAACAGGCACAGTAATCAATCTTATCTGCAACTCAGAGGTGGCTCCTGACGAAAATCTTCAATGACTGCCTCCTCCCCCCCCACACCCTTGCTAAATATACGGTCACGACTCACCACATTCATTTTTTGGTAATAATAGCTTTTGCTGTAAAAAAGGATGGAGATGACTGCTTTAGACTGTTTTGCACAATACCTTTGCAGACATTTTTTGAACCACTGTACTTTTTTGGTTTCATGTGGAAATATTCATTGTGATGATACACCGACATAAAAAAAGATCTTTTATCTGAAACGAATGTCATGTTTTTTTCATTTCTTTCTTTTTGGTGAAGCACTGGGTAACCAGTTGTCTTAGAGAAACCGGTACCGCCATACCAATAAAAACAAAACTTTGCCGGATACCTCAGTCCCCTGCAAGAAAGACCAGGCTCTCAATGATCGGCAAGCTATGACTCCCAGAAATCTGAATCACACGCAGATCTGCGGCCAGGCACAAGAATCTGCGGGGTCCGGCAGCGGCAGGTTCAGCGCCCTAACCTGATGCACGTTGGACTCCTGCACCTTCATTTCCTGCGGACTGGAACGGGAAGGGTTTAGGAAGAAGCCGTGGTTCTCCACCACGCCGGGGGTCTTCAGCAGGCAGGAGATATTCAGCACGGTCCCCAGGAGAGTCTTCTGGTACTGCAGCCCATTGCTGGGGTCTTTTGGCTGGATGTGCTCCACCAGCACCTGGGATCATATGTAAATCAAGAAGGTATTATTATTATTTTTTTATACCTAAATTTGTTCTATTTTTCCATCACGACCCAGCATAGAATGAGCATTATGGAAGAGGGATGGGTGTTTTATTATATAAAGGATTGTTATATAATAATCTTTGATTTTGAACTGAAGCGGAACAGACCTAAAGACTGCATACACCTCTGACCTTGGCGATATCCTTCTGATGGCTGAAAAAGATCAGGATGTCCAGGTAGGAATACAGCAGCAACTGGCAGAGGTCCAGGTCCTTCACGCAGCTCTGGAATATGTCCAGGACTGGCACCATAACCTCCCCGAAAGTGCGCACCTCCTGATCTACCACAAGGGCGGCTATGACCTCCTCCACAAACTCCAGCACCTGTGTGTGTGTGTGTGTGAAAGAGAGAGAGGGAGAG